>JASANE010005121.1:0-162854 GCA_030248225.1 Trileptium ribeirensis | reverse complement strand
ATTAATCAGAAATAATTACGGCGATAAAACAAAATGAATTGTTTGAATTGACAAGGTGAATCTAATGATCCAGATTAACATATCAGTGCTCGATTAAACTATATAAAATAATAGGTGGATCCTTCCATTATGTTTAAGCTTCGCCTTAAGCTTAACGTAACCAAGTCAAAAGCTCTAAGCTTGGAGCACTCCTGTGCTCAGGATTCAGAGTCTTCGGTGTTAATATCTTTACCCCAGTTTAATATTTTTAATCCATTAAGACTCGCTTCGCTACATAATTGTTTTCATTATTAACAATAAAACGCGAAATATAGTCTCGCGACAACAATTAATGTATACTGGTACAAAAAGTAATACCGTAATCTGACTTCCCCAAACACTTGACAGTACACACTTGGGACTGGCGAGAAATTCGACTTTTCCCGGGAGTCAAACTGGATGGCCCCAATTGAACGTGGGGATTTGAAAAACTCGGAAAAGAGACAATTCCCAGTTAATGTTTAAGAGTACTATAGAGCGAAAAGTAAGTCTAACTATAATTTTGGCGCTTTTTAGCCACACAGATAAAAATTTAGGGATGTTTTCAATCCCCATAAGAAAAAAGTCGCACATTTTTACACACCAGAGAGAAATTCGTATATTTGTAATCAACAGAAAAGAACCTGGGGCAAGCCAAAAATGCATAGGGGAAACCAAGGTACCTACCTTTTCCTCGGAAAAGCCAGATAATTTTAACTGCTTCATTGTGGACCATACTTTGCTTTGAATGTTTTAGCTTTAAGCAGAGTCTTTTTTCAAAATGGACCCTGGGTCCAGACCTTAAACGCTGGGTCTAGACTTACATTTTTTGGCTCGAGAATTTCACGGAATTCTACGCAATAAAGAAACGGAATTTGACATTATTACATAGTTACAAATATATAAATTATTCTCTGCCTGTCCCAAACCAGGATAAACGGTGAGGGCCATCCGTGAAACAAACAGCAAGCGACTATATAACAAAGACTGTAAGCACAAACGGCTGAAAGCCTGTACTTTGTAATAGAATTTATTAGCAGACCCTATGTCTCCGACGCCGACGGGACCACGTAAAAATATTTGAGTCCAGACCCATATGTGGATCAAAAACAACCATGGTTTTAAGTATAAACCAAACATTACAGAATTTGTGTTTTGCTGGTGTACCAAAGCTGAAAAGCGTGCCACGTATGACTTCTTGGATTTAATGAGCGTTAGTTAGGCACTGTTGGTATATATTTTGACAGGTAAAATTAGATGCTCAATTAAACTGTTTAACGTTTACGTTAACGTAAACGCGTGTTGATTGGTTCTTCTCATTCTGCAGTGAGCGAAGAGAGCCAACATTTTAACTGCATGTACACCGATAAATTTTACCGTGACCGCCCTATTTCCATGGCCAGTATTTTTACATATCTCAGCACTATTCAAGATATTTTATTGGGGTATGTTGCATATTATGATAGTCAAAAGTCTGACTCGTGATCTCATATGGGTTTCCTCTTTGCAATGTACCAGTGGGATATGAGATACCCCTTTAAATTTGGCACTTCTCCATAGTTGTGACCGAGCTAAATAATAGTTTTAAGTTAATAGTTCAAAATACCATGCTCATATAAAAATGTGTTATCTTCGCCTGGAAAAAATGTTTTATCTTCGCGTTGTTGTGAAATAAAACATGGTGTCTACCGCGCGCTGCGCACTCTTTGGTTGACCCGTCTTCTAGTAATATTGTACCTATCCAAGTTTAACACTCAAACTATCTCAGTTCTTTGTATATTTCGGAAAATTGTAACGTTTTCGTTACATGTTCATGGCGCACACATATTACGTGTTCTAAGCATCTGCAGGAGTTTTAGTAACATAACTCATAAACACCAGAGTTTCCCAATCATGCCGACATATCTCGTATAATCGTAGTAGTCGAGGATTTTTTTGGCTATCAACACGTTTCTTATACCGCAGATACCGACTGACAGTTATGTATGTACATATACATAATTTCCCGAGCTTGAACGACATAAAGTTTGACAGTTATATCTAGCTCTGCCCGGCCTATTTTACGTATTCCGCACATAACATATTTATTTATATATATACTATCATATATATAACCCGGTAAATTAAAAGGGCGATTTCTCGAATAGCCATCATTCTATTGCTCGAATAGCCACGATTCTATATATTATCGATGGTCCGAAAATAAATATGTTTACTTTCTACATTTGGAACCACAGAGCTCAAGAAGTGTTTGTTCTGTTTGGCACCTTTCTGCGTGTATGTATCGTGGGGTGAGTAAAATGTTTTAGCGACTCGCATAAGGCTGTTATGTATCACGGTAGTTTGGTTTTCAACTGAAGTTACCATGTTTCATGCATATATAATGTCTACTATTAGTATGAACTAATAATGTAGAATATTTTTTTATTTGTAACTATGTAATAATGTCAAATTCCGTTTCTTTATTGCGTAGAATTCCGTGAAATTCTCGAGCCAAAAAATGTAAGTCTAGACCCAGCGTTTAAGGTCTGGACCCAGGGTCCATTTTGAAAAAAGACTCTGCTTAAAGCTAAAACATTCAAAGCAAAGTATGGTCCACAATGAAGCAGTTAAAATTATCTGGCTTTTCCGAGGAAAAGGTAGGTACCTTGGTTTCCCCTATGCATTTTTGGCTTGCCCCAGGTTCTTTTCTGTTGATTACAAATATACGAATTTCTCTCTGGTGTGTAAAAATGTGCGACTTTTTTCTTATGGAGCTGAAAACATCCCTAAATTTTTATCTGTGTGGCTAAAAAGCGCCAAAATTATAGTTAGACTTACTTTTCGCTCTATAGTATATTATTAAACATTAACTGGGAATTGTCTCTTTTCCGAGTTTTCAAATCCCCACGTTCAATTGGGGCCATCCAGTTTGACTCCGGGAAAAGTCGAATTTCTCGCCAGTCCAAGTGTGTACTGTCAAGTGTTTGGGGAAGTCAGATTACGGTATTACTTTTTGTACCAGTATACATTAATTGTTGTCGCGAGACTATATTTCGCGTTTTATTGTTAATAATGAAAACAATTATGTAGCGAAGCGAGTCTTAATGGATTAAAAATATTAAACTGGGGTAAAGATATTAACACCGAAGACTCTGAATCCTGAGCACAGGAGTGCTCCAAGCTTAGAGCTTTTGACTTGGTTGAGTTAAGCTTAAGGCGAAGCTTAAACATAATGGAAGGATCCACCTATTATTTTATATAGTTTGCTCGAGCACTGATATGTTAATCTGGATCATTAGATTCACCTTGTCAATTCAAACAATTCATTTTGTTTTATCGCCGTAATTATTTCTGATTAATATTAAGTTAAGGACTTATTATATTTGTGCAATATTTGGAGTTCTCAGCCCTGAGTGTTAACCATTACACCACTTCATCGTTGGAAAGTTCAATTTTTCTTATCCATTAAGACTCACTTCGCTACAGTGATGCATTATTTCCAAACTAATAACAATAAGCTATTTTATTTAAAAAACGTGTTCAAATGCATCTGATATGATGCGGTCCGATTCTCATGCAGCAGTATTTCGTTATGAAGGATATCAAAATTATGAGTGTTATCAAAAAGAACAAAGACTATTTGGCATACGCAATCTTGGGGAATCCTAAGCAATAATACTTACCCAATAACAAAAATCAGAAACCGTGAATAGCAACATCTCGAAGAGATCAGTTTTACTTATGCCAGGTGTCTGGTGTTTTATCCCAAAGTAACAAGAAATAACGCTTGCCTTTTGTTAATCTCTGATAATCTTACCACAAACAACAGTCTCGAGCGACCAAAGATACCATTGGAAAGAATATCACCGAGCGCTTGATACTGTAAACCCGGGCTGGCTGCGACAACGCATCGCTATGACCGTGTTCACATAGCATCCGACCTGATTTATGTTCACATGGCATTCGATCCCATCCGGCACGACAAAATTTTATGGATGCCCTTTACGTGTATAGGTACATGATATGTTTAGGTATTCTTTTCACACTACATCGTGCGAATCATCAGAAAAAAATGTGCAAGCGATTCCGGACAAGATCTGGTCGCACGCAATGTGAACCAGGCCTCACTTATGCTAGCCCAACTTGTAAATACACTCTGGAGTTAACCGCATACATAATGCACTAAAATCTACTGTTGTCCTCATAAGATACATACTTTCCTAAAAATTACATTACTTTAAAATCGTACAAATATTGCATGGTATTATTTTGTCACAATACGCCGGAAAAATCATACAAATATTTATATCAGACATTGGTCACCGAAGCGATTATTTATGGACGTATGGTTATCTAAAACAAAAGTCGTATCAAATTACTCAGAACAAAATGGATCATCTGTTTGTCATATTATTATTTATAGCAATAATAATTATGACACCGCTACTGTAAGAATATTAATTTAGCACCTCAATATTGTCTAAAATTACATGTAAAAGTGATTAGCTTCTTACACATAACTTTGTATGAAAAATTACATACCGCCATTATTATTAATATTTGATGTGTTAAATTTCATGTAAATTGTATAGTTTTCACACATAAATTTGTATGAAATCACGTACGTTATGCATAATGATTATTAATACATTTTTTGTATGAAATTAATGAAAAAATAAGTAATTAACTAGTATATATCAAATCCAGAATCACATGTATATTTAATCTAATTTTTGTATTCCATTCAACATGCCGAGGCGCCCTGATCGGCATAGTCTACCGTGAATACTTGGACTTTAATTAAGTTATTTGAAAAGCCAAACGCAAAAAAAAAAAGAAAAACTGTATAAGATATAACGAAGCTCAGGCATACCGGAATGCATTAATACAACATTTGAAGCTACATAACCAAAAACGAATGATTCAGACTTACCTGAAGTGTGTTGAGCAACTGTTGAATTTTGTATGAAACTTTAGGTGGTTTGATCACTGAAAACAGGAATCATCAGATGTTAGGTTCAATTGCAAATTAAAAAATTCCCTACAAATGATGCTAAAATAAACTCAGCAATAAATTGCAATTGTAGGTATTCATAAAAAATATAGCAATAAGGTAATGTGAGTTACGAGTTCCCAAGTTTCTCCATGGAATTTTCATCAGAATTTCTCGGTATTTTATTACTACAAAATTATTAGTAACGCTACGAAAATCAATAGCACTTGTGCTACAGTGGCGGCCAAAAACAAGTACAATCGAAATCCATAAAAATTTCGTTTAATCGGAATCGATTGAAATTTTGTTTATTCAAAAATAATTGAAATTTTATACATTGGAAATTTATTTAATTGACCTACAAGCGAAATCGAATCGATCGATATTTCGTTTAATCGAAATCGACCGCAATTTGGTTTAATCGAAATCGATCGATTATTTTGCACTTATTTCTGACCGCGAAAGTAAAGTACTTATTATTTTTGTGTCATTTGTTTCGCAGAAACGGTTACCCGACAATTATTAGTCCATTGAACAAGCCATTTCCTAGCCGATTAATTTGCCTCCTTGAACAACTAGTAACTTTCCACATTAAAGGGGCATATGAATACAGCTGGATCATATAGAAGAAATTTAGTATTATATACTAGTATTAAAAAATTCTTGTCGCTTCTCATAGACCATATTATTTCTTCTCGTATTTTTAGCTCACTGATTGCACTTTCGATGATAATCTAACAAATACGACGACAATTATTAATAGCGGCACATCGTCAATTGTTATGTCATGTGAAGTTCCCCTTAATATAGGGCGGAAAAACATAAGGTATCATTATTACCGAATAATTTTATATCGTTTTTGCTGCTAAATAAATCCTTCTGTTGTCAGGCTGCGATATACGGTCCTAAAACTCATTTTTTGCGGCGCCTACAACTCACGAATAGGTTGGCTAAACTTCTCAGCTTTTTGTTATTGAATGCGAATGTTGAACGGTACAAGCCGCTGAAATCATTTGACTGTATCTTCTTGGCTAAATGGTGGGGTATAGGCGTTATAGCACTTGCCTCCCGGGTAAATTAGTTAAATGTCGTTAAACTTGGAACTGATAACATAGTTTCGTAGTGTAGATTATTTTCAAATTATATAAACCCATTCCTATTCATGAAAATGATATAAACCGAATAACCCCTTTAACGAGACAAAATCAGATACCTTGGTCAAAAGCCGTACAGATTTTGTTGCTGCTATTTTTAACTTGAGATCAATTGGTATAATTGGTTAAAATTTTTATAATACGTACCACTTTGGAAGAATCTTTACAACTTTCTTGCACTGCAACGTCCTCTACGATCAGTTAAACAATAAAAAGAATCTTATTTCTCAATTTTTAGTCACACGTAGTGTAAACTTTGCAATTATTATAATGGAAATGGTTTGTTTGATTTGGATAATATGGTACGTATCCTAAGCTCGCACATGTTATAGTTGACTTCCTAGAAATAGTTGACTTCCTAGAAGTTCCATCTTGTATGGCAGAATGGGCGTGTGAAATTAGATTTTCGAATCAAACATACCCGTATTTTGACTAGTGATACAACCAAACCAATCCTGTTCGTAGCAGTGCAGCCCGGCCCCTTAACATTGAAAAAGCGGAATAAATCAAGTACATTTTTGCGGTTAGACAGGCGTTCTTTTAAGTCTTGCTTTAAGTTTGAGAAATTTTTAGTGTAATGCTAACAACAGCTGTAATCAACAATATTGAAACGTTTATTACAGTAGCATTACTACCGTTTTGCGTTCTACAAGGATACTAAAACCCCACTGCTGGATACAATTAAAACGCAACTTTACGTTGACCAATTCGTTACAGTGGATCACTTTTATTCACGGAAAGGATCAGACCAGAGGAAATACTTGATTATCAGCATTTATTTAATCACTTATCAGCGGACTAGGTGGTCATAAATTTAGCCACTCTCTGAGCGTGTGGTACCAGTGTAGTTCATGCAATAAATTGTCAATGTTAGCAAAGTTCCACACTCAACACTGGAAATAGGGCCATCGTTGGCCAAATAGGGCTCTCTTTTCAGCCCACCATTGTGGAAGCCAGCGACAACACAACTGAATTTAAGCAGGGGCGGTCCACCCTCTGTGAGCTGTGTTTCATCACTAATTTTGACGGGAACTTCACAATAAAATTAGTAAACATTTTATTGCGGCTATTAATTCTGGGCCATTAATTTCTAGCGAACACGGAGAACAAAAAAGGTTCGGAAATATTGCAGCTTTTGTGGCTGGTTGCATAAATTACTAGTAACTCGCGAGCGAGGGGAATGAAGCTAGTGTGGTTTGATTTCTAAGTTATTTTGTTTAATCACATGTAAGAGGCAGTTTTTGATGTATACACCACCCTAAAACCTCTTTAACGATGAATCCACTGAAAACACGAAAATATCATGACTCTAAACCCATCACAAACAGCTGACAAACCATCAAGTATTTGTGCTGGTCCCTAGATACCCAAAACATTGTATTCGGCCTATCGGAAACCTATACAGACAATTCTTAATGACCTCTCCGCACTACGTACACTGAAGACACAACTATATTCTGAAAATCGGGTTCACTGACCCTAAACCCACCGAAAACGATGAATAGACATGAAATATGCAGACTGGACCAATAATCATTGTATTCAGCAAACGAAAACCTTCTATATAAACTGTATTTGATGCCATGTATCAAACTAATGGAGATAAACAATTTTCTAGAAATCGGGTTCATTGATTCCAAAAACCCAACGAAAATTTCTGAAAAAGCATTAGATACTCGTGCTGGAATCTAAATAACCAATACCACATTATTCGGCTTACCAAAAAACCTTATTCTTAATGACCTGTTTGCAATACGTAACCAAATAACAGAAGACAACTATATTTTGGAAATCGGGGTTGTTGACACTAAACACTTTGAAAACCCTTGAAAAGGCTTGGAATATGCACGCTAAACTCAGGATAACCAAATAATTATTGCATTCAGCGTTCGGACAAACCTACATACACCATTGTTGGTACTCTGCGCGCAAAATTGAAAAATCGCTATTTCTGGCGAAATGTCGACGAATCATATTCGGCACCGCGCAGTGGCCCAGGTAATGGTCCCACAAAAATATAGTAGTAAGCAAAGTTGTATATCTCGAACCAGATTCTGCATAGTTGTCTCCATGTTTCGATGCAAACCCTGTGTCGCGACACATGGGCTGCGAAACACTAGTACTCGTATAGACAGATTTGACAAAGAATCCTTAAAAACCTGTTTTTTGCCATATCTGGCCCCGAAGATGGCGACAGGGCTATTCGCATTCAACTAGAGCACGTCACTTCTGCTATTGAATAAAAATACGGAAATCCATCCATCTGAAGATGATTATATATGAAAGAAACAGACAAAAAACGAAACAATTTTCATGATTTTCCACCTAACGCCCTCAATGGAAATTCCGCCCGTTTCAAATAAACGCGCCTGCTCCAATGTGCACAAAAGAGTATAAAAATCATGAAAATTGATGTCACTGGCCCAAAGGTTGCAGCGCGGCATCTACTCTATGCGTCATATCTGAATTATTATGTTAAAATGTTAGCAAGCTCACCTGCGTTTGCGTAGTCCTGTTGCGGCGATGTTTGCTCGTTGCTGCTCGCGTTTGACAATAGTGATGCACGAGAATTGTTCGGAGTTGGAGTGACACCTTGACTCCCACTAACAGCTGCAGTTGCGGATTTTCCAGCACCGCTAGGCGAAGACGACGCGAGTTCATTCAAAAGACCGCCAAGACGTTCGGCATCAAGGCATGCTTCGTCTTTCTCTGTGCTAGCTCCACGAGGCATTGCGCAACTTCTTGCGGGTGATACCGATTTGTTAAATCGGCTATTCACGTCGACAACAGCGCAACTGGTACTCGGGCACTGACCGTGCGTTGTACCTGAAGATTCAAGCTGATGTGATTCAGCGATACCAGATTGCTCACTGCCACCACATCTGCTATCGTTAGTTCCTCCGATCACAATATTCGTTTTGTTTAAATTACTGCTAAAGTTCTGACTAGACGATGGGGGCGTCCATTGGCGACCGTTATTATTTAGCAGCTTTGTGTTGGCGGAATGCGGCTGTTGATGAGATTGCGTAACGTCAGGAAGTGGCAGGTTTTGTCCGGTAGGTGGCCGCCCGCTAACAAGATATCCCGACGTCTGAAGGCAAATACAATAGCATTATGTAATATCGCCACAAATATTTTACAGCTTCAAAACTTAGATACGATAAATGGTTTTAAAATAAAGTGTTTAAACAGATAACGTTATACCAGTGAAAATGATTTTTGCTCACTAAAAGCTACTCAGCTTAAGTGGATTAAACTCATGACATGGATGTCGATGTGCAATAAAACACCAGCGTCCGATTTTGTAGATGACAACGCAATCGAATATAGTATAAAACTATCGCTCACGGCTACTGGCCTAAAACCTTCGAGCATATCGTACACGAAATGTAGTGCTACGCTATACTTTTACAATAAACGAAGCAACGTCGAAAAATAAGTCAAAAATATTCATAATGCCACTAATGTTAATCAACTCGATAAAAGCGGATTTCAAGATTTCATTATAGTGAATAACACTATTATATGTAGTTATGAAATCTCATCCAGGATGCAAAAATGTATATTGGTTCTGATGATAGCCTGACATTGCATCCGGTAAAAGTAGTAGTTTTAAAATAGTAACTCGTTATATTCATTTTAGCAAAACATTTACGACAAAAATACCTGATCTCCGTTTACCACCATCTGCGGAGCGGTGGTCAATATTCGATCGCCGTCAAATACCAAATGATTAGCATTACAAGTAGCCTTGTTACTCCTGCTTCGATTATTATTATGCGCATTATTATGATTTAAATGATGGTGATGACCGCGTGACGGTGACGGACTATGCTTATGCTGACCCGCAGCTCGTTTAATCCCCGGAGCAGCGGCTGCGACAGCAGATCCTCCAGCCGAGCCTGGCATATTCTGAGCACCGACAGCGGCTCCTGATCCTCCTTTACCACCTCCACCGCCGCCACTCCGGTTTGACAAACGACTATTTCGTTTATTGAGACTGCCACTATCACCGCCGCTGCTGCCTTCACCGCGAGCACCAGGAGTGTAGCTAAGTTCATCGTCATCGGAGGACGAGTCTATAATAAATATGTCCAAATGTAGATAGTTACGTTGAAGATCGATGCCTGAAAAACATTAAGAAACATAGGCTGAGGGGGCGTAGCGTTATATTCTTAAAAGCAAAAGCTTAGTGCGGGCGGGCCAAGGAGCCTCGACTTAGTCTTAGACTTATTATACGCTTTATATGGGAATTAGCTTAGGCTCAGGCTAGTATATCATGGACGGCACAGCCGGTATATAGCGTAAGCCCCTTCGTTTGATTTTAGGCCCAATTTTTGTTGGCTTCATTCACATTTTTCCAGCACCATGACGCATTTCTCTTTTAGGTGGTATATTATTTTTCTATGACCAAATTCTTTGTTCAGACACCACGTAGATGTCTACAGATGTCTTATATGTTTCATGATGCCAAAGATTGTAACCGACATCATTTTCATAAGGCACTTCCATACTTTTATACTGTTATATATTGTATAAATATATTGTGACCGGGCTTAAAATCTACCATCGGTATATAGCCAGAAGAAAATAATTATAAACATTACTACAATAGTAATTATGCCTGTGCCGTAATTTTTTAACTATTTTTGCCGCGTTGTACTATAATATACTAGCATCTCGAACAGCGCCCAGAACGCGGCTCGAGAGCTGCTAGTATACACTGACGCCGAAAAGGGGTATGCTAGTATACACTGACGCCGAAAAGGGGTCAGTTACATAGTTAACTGACCGAATACAAGGTGGAAACCATTTTCGGCTTTTCTATTTTAGCCCCTTCAAAGACTCAAAACAATAACACACCAGGACCTCTTATTTCCCACGAATATCTATAACGCCAAACATTGTAAGAATATCCGTTCAACTTTGAATAAAGGCTAGGATGTTAGAGACAATTTTTCGTATTAATTCGATGCAAGCCTAGCACGTTGCTATAATCGAATTCAATGCAAAAACCTCTTCCTGCACCCTAATCAACAATCCTGAAAAAACTGTAGACCCAGTTCCATTAAAAACATCCGTCATTTTTGGCCCAATGCAACTAGGCAACACTAAAACGTTATACAGCCAACCTGAAAATGTATCGCCTTTTCTCACACGCCGTTTGTAGTAGTGATGAGCACTTGTATTTCGTCGTACCGGTAGCGGAACAGACGGTTTGGCTTTGCTGCCTGCAGCATATTCGGCCAATGCCTGTTGAACAGCTTCAGCACGAATTTCTGAAAACATACACTATAATGGAATTAGCTGGATACTTTGCTTACCTTGTAACGTGCTTCTGCATCAGATGCCGCCTTCGAAACGGACAACATAGCATCACTAAGCACATGCTAGCTGTCCCTATTTTATGAGTTGTCTGTGATCTATCGTTGAGAATAGTGGGCATTCCGCGTTGAACTGTATAATAACGAAATAATGAAATATAATGATCATAAATACAGCTTTGCCGCGGTAGTTCCGAAGCCTGGACAGCATCCCATTCATAAGAATGCATGTTAACGATTGAATGATTAGAAATATACGAGAAATGTTGATAGTGACTAAATAGGATGCACCTAGTTCAAAAATATATTTGTCTTTATCTTTTGGATTAGAGACTTTGGATAACAGCTGAAACACAATCTTTGTTATTAAAGTCTCTGTATGTATAGATTGTG
This sequence comes from Trileptium ribeirensis, assembly GCA_030248225.1. Lineage (NCBI taxonomy): Eukaryota > Metazoa > Nematoda > Enoplea > Enoplida > Thoracostomopsidae > Trileptium > Trileptium ribeirensis. The sequence continues at coordinate 150,990 of JASANE010005121.1, read as the reverse complement.
TTTATCACGGAAAAGATTCCATGCTACTTCAGTTTACAAAGGCCGATTCGGGCTGCTCGGCACAGATTCAGTCTGGTGTTAACAGAATAGCGTACAGACCCTCGTCCTAAAATGCAACTGCATCACTGGTCCAACTGCGATCCCAAGATTTTTGATAAAAAACAAAACAATTCTCAAGTGCTAAATTATGGAAATTTAGTAAAAATTAATTTTCGGATCCAACAGAAGCAAAGATTGGAAATAAAACTGTTTGCTGAAAATGCACTCTACGAAGCAGAGGAACAGTGAAGAAGACAAAACTTCAATCTCGATAGCCGATGTTGACTGATGAGATTAACTAGTTTTAGACAGCCATGCCGTTAACAATATTGCCTAATGTATACGTATATTTTGTCATTCTGAAACTTTAACGTAAATGTTCAAGAGGTTCAATTTACCACTGACCAGAGAGTAACGCAGCACACTCACTCCTTTTATCTTGACTGCGCAACTAACTAATACTAGTAACTCTATCGAGATTGCAGAATGTAGTGTGGTATAGGTACACCTACGCCTTTTGCGTGAACAGGCAATCAGTTCTCGATAGCATACGTCGATACGCTATATGTGGATATTACACAATACCGCACAAGTTAACTAACACCGTCAATAAGTTTACTATGCCCGAAAACCCCCCAAGTACAAACTTTTCAGCCGCCCTGGACGTCATAATAAAATTAGGAATTTTGGGTAGAGGAACCGTGGGCGCGCCATACCCCCGTACCCACGGAACTATGAGTCGCAGAACAAAACCACAACCGGCAATGAGTTTCCCATGCCCGAAAACCCCGAAGTGAGACTTTTCAGTCGCCTTGGACGTCGAACAAATTTTCGAATTTTCGGTCGAGGGACCACGAGGGTGCCATACCTCAAACCCCATAACTCCAGAAAAACAAAAAATACACATCGGCATTTATCATTTTACTATTAAATAACACCAACCAGAGAAAAAAATTAGGAAACTAAGATAAAAATAACCTTGCTTCCGTGAAGCATACTAAAATGGGCAAAACCCCATACTTCGACCACTGAACCATACCCCAAATCAAAAAACGGTCAGGGGTGTACACCGTAAATCGATTTTATGCCGTTTATACGACTTTATATGGTTAGATAGTTTTTATAAATACGCCGGTTCGAATGAGCATAAATCATGAAAATCGTTTAAATCATTCCCAAGTTATGGTCGATCACACACACACACGGAATTTAAAAGCTTTCACCTCTGCAATACACAATCTCCGCTACGTTCTGACTAGTAAACGTAATAAATTCCAAAAAGTGAGGGGAGCAACAGCCAAGGTATCTGCTTTGGTATCTCCTTTGCGTATACATGTATTTTGCTAAACATTTAATAAATTTATAATAAGTATCACGTTTTAGGCAATTGATGTCAAATCCATCATACAAAAATCTAGCTAGCTGAAAAATTAACTAATTAGTAACATCATCTAAATTAGCTCTTTAATTAACTAATTAGCACCCATGGTAAAATCATAGAGCTTTAAAAGCACATATGCATGATCAGCAACATCGAAAACCCCCAAGTGCAATAAATAAGCAATTTTGGGGGAGATTTTAAAATTTGCATAAAATTAACAAATTAGCTAATGAATTAGCATATATACGGCCTAGTTTTAGAGCTTCAGGAATGTCATATTCGTGATCAGCGACATCGAAAAACCTAGTGTGCAATTTTTTTCATTTCCGAACACTTTTAAAAATTTCAAAAAATTAACTACTTAATAATTAATTAGCAATTAGCTAATTAACTAACTAATTAGCATGTTGTTAACTTCTTCGAATAGTAAACAGACTCATAATCAGGTGTGGTATATGCATCAACATAATAGCTTTACACTAATTATTAATTGAAAAATAAGCAATTTTTTTTGAAAATGGTAAGAATAGACTAACACGCTTAACTAGTTAGTTAATTACCAATTAGCTAAAGCAAATTTTGACAAAAATATATTTCTTGCACCTGTCGAATATTAGGCCTTTCAAACCATAACAATTTTTAAGCGGCCCATTAGAAAATGAAGAGTTCGACGGACGTACGAACGGACAGATAGTGCCGATTTTCCCCTCTGAAGATAAGAAAAACATTAGGCTTCGCTCCGCTCAACAATATGTTCAGCTCTTTATTTATTAATTGCGGTCTACTTCAAACAAATTGCAGTTCAGTATGCCGGTAGAAATGCATCATATCGCTGGGTCGTTACTATTTAAACGCCCAGATCCAAGCCATACAATTTAACAGAACAAAATGTAACGCAATGTTATTTAATGTAAAACAAATAATTATACAACGTTCTTCTAACTACTAATACTCAACCAAAATAACTAACCCATCATATTGCGCGAAGTATTTATATATTGTTATGTACACTTTGATAACAGTAAATGTAATATAAACAAATCACATGTAGCATACATTAAATGTAAAAAGGCCACTAATTGATGTTCTAAAAGGTGTGAAAAAGAAATAAATATACCTTAAAACAATTAAATTGTGGAAAAATAGCTAGAACTCGATCTAGATTTCATAAAAACAAATTCTTGTCATACCCATTACATAGCTGCTGTCGGTATAGCCCATAATTGTCCATGGTTCGTTGGCTTAGGACGGTGGGTAGATGTTTCCAACAAAGTTTAGACTGGCAGGGCAACCTAAAAATTTCCCCATTATCTTTAATTTTTTGTCATTATTTCCCCCAAAAGTTTCCTTCATATTTCTGTAAGTTTGTTCACAATAGCTAAAAATTTTCCCACGCTGTCACGGAGGTCGGGGATGGCGGGATGCGGACACTCACAGGCGATAGCATATATGGTTTAGCATGGCTCCACCCATAGCGGGCAACGCACTTGACCTCGACCCCCACAGACAGCTACGGTGCAGCCATCGGCTGAGCAGCCGCGACAAACAACACACAATTTTGATGGGAATTATATATAGTTCATGACAGCACAAATGTCGACCGAAATAGATTTATCAGCTTTAAGAACCTTTACTCTAATCACTTAGCAACTCACTCAGCCGACAAAAAAAGATAAAAGCACCACTATATCATGTTATATACCACACAAATGCAAACACTCATAACAAAACTTATACTCTTCTGCACTTAATCATTAACAGCTTCAATAGTCAAAGAGCATAAAAATATGCGCAGTACACATACCGATGTACACTAGCAAGCTATGATGTAACAACTCAAATCCAATGCATGAAATTATATATACATATGTAATGTACGTCACTTGCACGTATCTATACACATATGTGTATGTTGTTTGCATATAGTGCGTCACAAGAAAACAAATTTCTGTTGTACTACGTAGCGTAAATAAACAAAACGCACGCAATAAATCTTATTTTTGAAACAACGAATCCGTTATGTTTACTATAAAAACACATTTGTTCTATGTCATGGATCATGATGGAATGTGTACACTAAAGGCGTTTCATTCAGTTTTTTTACCATAATTATTCCTGATCGACGAAATTGGACATATAATGTTAAGAAATTAGTGACATCATCGAGAGTGTATATATCAATTTACTATACCATAGAATAACCGACACCAGCAACCGGAACTTCGCATTTAAACCGGAAGCGGAACCTGGTACTCGAAATTTATATATAATAGTAAAACCAATGAGGAAAGAAATGAAGTTACAATGGGATTTACAGTGTGGTAAAATATAAATTCTGTGTTGAACTTAATGCATTACGATGACATCGACTTAGAAGAGGCTAAGGATGCTAATAATATTTATAAAAATTGCCGTTTGTCGGTGTCTTGATCCGCCAGCGCTAGAAATGCCTTCCACCATACAGCCCTGCGTATATTGCGTCACACGGAATGTGCTTGCAACGCATGGACCGCAGACTAGACATTTTCGCTTTGTCTCTATCACTTCTTTTACTAGATATACATTGTTGCATGTTGTTTACTTTAAATTATTGCTTTATCCGGGTTCTAAAAGAAAATAACCAGAGCCATGCTATAATTTTTAGTAGAATGCTATAAACTAAACAAACTGTGATACCGCTCCGCACAATTTCAATCATTGCCATGAAAACAGTTTCTGGCTGCGTTGCAGATACGGTACTTTACTCCAATGTATACTGTTTTACAAAATTTACGAAAACACTCGGTGGTGCTCGAGGCAACTTATGCTAGCAAAGTTTACAGCGTTTCAAAACAGTCAGAATTATGTTACGGTGCAATCCTTTAAAGTTCCGGCGTAAGTACTTCTAAAAACAATCTATACTCCGGTATGCATATCAACTTGAATCGATTCAATTCAAAAATACATCACAGATCTCTGAATGGTAGCTGCTACAAGTTATTTCTTTAACTAAAGTTTTACGGGGGACAATTTAATTAGTTCATATTTTGTTTTGTTTGGTTGTATTTTAACTTGGCCAGTATAAATACATGTAACGTGTTTACAGCACTGCGGTAGCAAAAAATGTGGAAATTTTAAACTGGAATGACTTTTTGTTACAGTATGGTGTTTGGCTTTTACCGGAAACGTATCCCCAATACGATTTTTGCCGGAATTCCGGTTACACCTTGTACAATATACTCTCAATGTTTTCTCATCGGGAGTATATCAATTTCTAATACTCTCGATGATATTATCATTAGGAGTATATTACCGAAATTTGCCGAACTCGAATTAAAAACCGGAACCTGGTTTTACGAATCTATATAGTAAAAACACGAAGGAAGAAATAAAGCCGCTGTGGATTAGAACTGTTACGTTGAGCTTAATGTATTAGTATAACATTATTGTCTTTCTGGGAAATTTAAGAGGCTGAAGAATCCAAAAATACTTAATTCATAGTTTGATACTTATGCCTTCTCCAGGGAACTACGGTCCGTTCTTCGACTAGGATGCCTTCCACGTACGCAGTGTAGACAAGGCAAATTCGAACCGTTCCTCACCACGTGTTACCTGAGATATGGCTGTTCTATATTATCACGTAGGGTACCTGGAACCACCGCCTTCGCCTGTTCTGAAAGACTATAACTCAAAGTTCTACTTTTTGAAGAAATGTCCCATAAATATGCACATTATGAATATATATATTTATATACCGTTTTTTATCAAGAACGTAGTATATGGCTATGTTTCAGTGACGGTAATTAACTTCACGGTATACAGGTAACCAAAGTTTCCACCAGGTGAATCTTGAGGCAATTTATATTAAACAATGTTCCAGTAATGTAAAATATTTAGAATTATTGCTTATGTTATGGGCCATTTTTAAGCTTGATAGTACCAGCACATGTACATCTAAGTAGTTCATAGCTCATTATGCGTAGTTTGTTCCATCCATCAGTTTTAACACGTACCGCGTCATGGGTAAAACAACTGCCAAACTCATAAACTTGGTGTTGTTTTGTTAATATAACCTCAAAACGAACATTTCCTATGGGGTTAGAATGAAAACTCACACTGAAAACATTTGTCCCAGCTGCAAATATAAGGCAATTTGTGGATGCAAAATTTTGTTCTGTCTAGTTGTGAAATAGAACTGATCAATGTCTATATAAAATGTATGTTTGGACCACAAATAGTGAAAAACACAAATTCAACAGAAATTCCGGTTCCGGGGTAACCGCAACAGAATTCTGGTTACTGCCTGCTCAATTTATAATACTGTCCATGATCACTATCGAAATTATATAATCAGTACAGCTAGCAATTTGCTTTAATAGATTAATAATTAAAAATACTTCAATTGTAATTACTAAAAAATAATATAAGTCATTTTGGACCTAATAACTGTTCAAATAATCTTAATGACATTTCACACTCGACAACAACAATCTGACTGACACAAATCCAGCATTTAAATTTTAACAAGGTAGTAGACGCGTATCTAACTGTACAATTCCATCGCAGTATCCAGGTAACATATCTATAATATTTAAGCACTGAGTTATACGTAAAATACTGAAGCAACAGTAGAAATAAATGTCATAAACGCCACACGCAACCAACGGCGAATTATTTGCACTGCAAACCAATATAGATATATTTAAGTTAACCTAGAGCTCTTCTTGCAATTCGGCATGGAAGTCACCAAAGATAAGAGTAAGACAGGTGTCAGGGAATGGTGAAGACAGAGTCAGGCTGGGGATTGTGATTGATGACAGGTGAACTTGAACAGGTGAAGAAGTTTAAGTATTTGGGGGCAACCATCACAGAAAATGGGACATCGGAGGAAGAGATCAGAATCCGAATTGGCTTTGCAACCATCACAATGACGAGGCTCGATGAGCTTTGGCGACTCAAAGGTGTCAGTCTGAAGAATCGTCTCAAGATCATAAAGACAATCACATGGGCGGCACTGCTCTATCGGTGTGAGAGCTGGACTGTGGGGAAGAAAAGTATGGAGACACTCACAGCGTTTGATATGAAATGCTACAGAAGAATGCTAAATATTACATGGAAGGAGATAAAGACAAATGCCTGGGTTTGGGGAAAAGTGAAGAAGGTGTTGGAAAAGGAACCAGAATCTGTGGAGGAGATCATCAAGCGGAGGAAGCTCAAATATTACGGGCACCAGACGAAGAAGGGAGCCATGGAAAATGTTTGTTTTCAAGGAGAATTGGGAGGAGACAGAAGTAGAGGACGGCCGAAAAGACAGTGGGAGGATGAAGGAATGAACCGGATGGACAATGGAGAGGTTAAGAAAAGAGGCGAAGGACAGGAAGTGGTGACAGAAGCTGTTGCATGAATGGGTGCGCCCACGGCCATGACGGCTACGGCAAAGAAGAACTCTTCATTAGCCCATGCATAACACAACTACTAATTTCTTTCCATCATTTTCTGCACAGTCATAAACAACATACGCTTTAGTAGCTTGTTCTTACGGAATTCAAAAATGTAACGAATATATATATGAAACAAAGGAGAAAAGAAACGGAAACAAGCTGTTATCAGTTAAGCAACGACTGAAGAAAGGTTTATATGGCTTCAATTTATATAACAGCAACAATAGAAATAAAGCTCTATTTACAGAGGCACAGTGCCGCGTTGTAAAAATGATAAGCTGCTTGTACAAAATCCGGCAATACACAACAAAACAGTCGGGAGTGAAAAAAATGAGGTTTATATAGAGCCAAGATTGTCTTAAAACATCCGTCTGACTCAAATAATGAAACAAGAAAACCTGCATTAAAGTCAACCCTCATTTGCTTCATCGCAAGCCGACCCGATAGGCAGGGAATAACCGGAACCATCCATTTAAATCGGTTCCGGAAGGAGAAATGAAGGTACCTACTGTGGATTTAAAATGTATTAAAAATATATTTTACATTAAACTGAATGTACTGCAATAATATTGTTTCTCTGAAACTTTGAAAAGGGTGGCAAAGCTAATAATGTTTGTTTATCGATTAAGATGTCGATTTGGAACCCCCAGAGCAAAAAATATCGTCCGCTATACAGCCTTACGTAAACTGCGTCAAACTGAATCTGCTTCTAACGCAAGGAAAAGTAGACTAAAGAAAATTTTAATCTGTCGTCAGTCGCCTCCCTTTAGTAGAAATATGTACGTTTGTTACATGTTATTCCGTATGAAATTTGAAATTATCGGTTTATATGCTTATAAAAGAAAATAACAGAAGGTATACTATAATTTTCTGATCAGTGGCCAGAGACTCTGTTCAGGCTAATGTTGGGCTACCAGTGCACATCAACTAGATTATGATGATGATTTTCTGATCGGAATAGTATAAATGAGACCAACCAGGTATTGCTGGCTGTAATATTGCTGTATATGGCTGTAAATATTGCTGGCACAGTTTCAGCAGATGCAGTTCCTTACGAAAAAAACAGTTTCTGACTGCGCTGCGGATATGTTTCTTTACTCCGATGTAGAAAGATTTGCAAAGTTTACAAGCGCAAGGACTGTTGCTCGACGCAATTTACCATAGCCGTCTTACAGCTGAGTACTTCTAAACAATCCATACTCAGTTATGCATACTAAATTGGACCGGTTCAATTCTAGCATACTAATTGTGTGTTCTACTTACGTTTCAATGGGTATATCTGCTGAGTTAATATTTTCTTTTGTTTGATTGCATTGGAATTTGATCAAAGTTGAAAGTTGGGAAAAAATTTAAACAAAATTTTTAACACGAATTCCGATTCCGGTACGGTTTTTGCCTTTTGTCGGAACGGCAACCGGACAACGATTTTAGCCGAAATTCCTGTTATTCAATGATGTCACTGTACCACTTTGGTTGCCACCATCTCTACGTGAAATTGCTTATACTATGGAATTCTGGATTGAAAACTTTGTTTTAAATTTTCTACATTTTGCCTCCGCCATCGGTCAAACATAAGTCATACATATAAACTCATGATAAAGTTCCAACACAATCAAACAAAACAAAACAATACAGCAAATTTCCCTGTGAAACGTAAAGTAGGACACATAGTTTCAGTAGGAATTTTTCACCTTGACCGGCAAAAGTTCGTTAACAAAATATAGCCAGGCGGGTGCTTGTAGCATCTGTTTCACACCATTCAGAGATCTTTGGTGCATGTTCGTTTCGAACTGGAGCAATCCAACTTGGTATACATCACAGAGTATGAATTGTGTAGCAGCACTTAGCTGAACGATTCGCTAACATAAAGTGCGTCCAGCACCAATCAATTTCCTTGTATATTTCGTAAATCTGTCTACATTGAAGTAAAGTAATATAGCTGCTACGCAACCAGAAACTGCGTTCTTGGTAACGAAAACTTTAACTGTATTTATTAAAACTGAGCGAAGCGACATCACAGTTTGTCTCATTTATAGCACTGATCAGAAAATCATCATCATCATTTAACCGAGGAGAACTGGTTACGCAACGCTAGCCTGAACAATATCTCTGACCAGTGAACAGAAAATTATAGTATGCATTGTTTTATTTTCTTTGTTGTGGGGGGGGGGGGGGGGGGGGGGTGTTTTATTTTCTTCTAGAACCATAGAAATCAATAATTTCAAGCGTCCTACTGATTAAAGTTTAACAAACGTATGTCTAGTAAAGGTAGGCGATTGGAAACAGTGCGAAATTGGCAATACTAAGCTAAAATCATCATCATCATTTTACTGAGGGAACTGGTTGCGCAACGTTAGCCTGAACAATATCTCTGACCAGTGAGCAGAAAATTATAGTATGCATTGTTTTATTTTCTTTTAGAACCATAGAAATCAATAATTTCAAGCTTCCTACTGATTAAAGTTTAACAAACGTATGTCTAGTAAAGGTAGGCGATTAGAAACAGTGCGAAATTGGCAATACTAAGCTAAAATCATCATCATCATTTAACTGAGGGAACTGGTTGCGCAACGTTAGCCTGAACAATATCTCTGACCAGTGAGCAGAAAATTATAGTATGCATTGTTTTATTTTCTTCTAGAACCATAGAAATCAATAATTTCAAGCTTCCTACTGATTAAAGTTTAACAAACGTATGTCTAGTAAAGGTAGGCGATTAGAAACAGTGCGAAATTGGCTAGACTAAGCTCCATGGGTTACTAGAACATCCAATTTGACACAGCTTACCCAAGCGTATATGGTGAAAGACATTTATCCGCTATGGCGGTCCAAAACCGGTATCTCCAGCGATAAATAAACAACCTTCTTCAACCTTTCAAAATTACAAAGTAAATAATGTCATAGCCCTACATTATGCCTAAAATTTATTTAGAATACTATTGAAACACAGAATACTTTTATTTTCTACTTCATTTGTTTTACTATATACGTATAAGTTTCGAAGACCAGGCTCCGGTTCCGGAGCCAGCTTAAATGAACGGTGCGGTTCCGGTTATTCCCTGAGTAACAGATAACTCTAAATCAAATCCTATGACAAATATTTTGAAAATGATAAAAAAGGTTACCATTTTCAAGCTAAAACATCAAAATTTAAGTGACGCACGCATTTACGTTCCACTATGATCTCCTTACACCAGTGGCACACTTGGTACTTGGGATCCTAGATGTGCGAGTAAGTGCGATCCTAGATGAAACGAAAGTATATAGTGCGGCTATTCTACTATGGTGAATGACGTTCTGCGGTTCTAAATTGAGCTTTCTAAGCCCCGTTCAAAAATCAAAAGCCAAAAATTATTAAATGCATTAAATTTAAGAAAACGAGACGAGCATTTTCAGTATGCACATTCCTAAACCACTACCACACGACTACTTGTTGTGCCAATAACCAATAACAAAGAAGCTGCCGGAATTTACAAATCACAGCAGATAATCCCACAGTCACTTTTCACGTTGCGTACCCTAGCGTTTGGCCTCCTGCAATGCAGGAACGTATATATTACATATCTTACCGAAGACTCATAAAACGTTATCCACAATGCGCAAATACGAAGAGTAAAGCAACAGAAAAGCAATGAATGAAAAATAATATTTCAGGCCGACAGAAAATCCTATTTTTCGTGCAAAATTGAACTGTCAATTCATCACAAATCCTTGTGGACTACCTTGTGATTATAGGTAGGAAAATTTTATCAGAAACAACAATAATTCAGCTAATTCCGATGCAGACGATTCATCTGATCTTCATCCATTTACATACAATTATTGCAACAGATTTTCATATGCACCACTATATACACTGTTTCGTTCTGAGTTAATAATAAATACCAACGATTACGATTATATATTAGTGACACGAAAACTATTTTTGAAATGCAAACTATGTATAGGTATATATATATAATGTTTGTTCACTATAAAAACGAAAACAGTGTCCATAATCTTCCTACGTAAAGAATTATATATAAACAACAAAATTTCCGTAGAACTTTAACATTAATGCTACACCTCACATATGTAAATATGAAAAAAAGATAGAGTCAACTATAGACTTGGCTCTACTCTACCTGGAAAATAGTCAACGTTAATTTTGGCAACAACCCACTCCAGCTTATCAATGCAGTAGAGAAAATATAGCTATATTTGGGCAATAATTACGACAAAACCTTTTTGATTTTGAGGGTACCAATGACCCATGTTGTACCGAAGCTTTTGTGAGTTTTTAGACAAATATGCAATATTGTTCAAAACACACTGACAAACACGAAACACTGAGTCAAAAGCGACTGTATCTGTATTTCTATCATGTTCCATCTAACCCAATTACGTACATTTGTACAAAAATGGGTTATAATTTGGTATAATTACTGAGTCGCTTTAGGAACTTGATAAGCCTATTTTGGCACAGTTCGATAAAGCTTGTCAATTTGGTGATGGATCACTGTATATAAAATTATAAGTGTACCGATAAGAAATTACAAAAATTTTTGGTAACGAGGTTACCAATGGCAACCTAAAAATCGGAAAATCGATTTTTCTGCAACACTGCACAAGTGCACATTCTCTGAGCCGCCTCGACTGAGTTGACTTGCGCCAAAATCATCCTTGTATCTTTTAAATTATCGATTTTGGCATAAATTATAACTTAACGATAGCTAAAACCCCGGATTAAACTAATATATTAAACCATTGTTTCTGTAGAATATGAAAACAAAACCATTTTACCACATTACAATTTAACTGTGGTACTACACAAAGAAAAAATCGTGATTTCCAATCAGTGTTCTACCTGTTTTGCCTGCTCTTCAACAATGTTATCCCAGCATCTCGGCGCACCACTGAGCACCGGTGCCACTAAAACAGTTACACTCATGGCAATAGCCAATAGGTATATATTATAAAAAGGCAATGTAAAACATCGTTCTAGATATAATAAGTCTAAGATTTGAATTTTAGATAACATTCATTCTAAGTCAAGGTTGGGGGCTACCACAGGCTAAGCCCCGCACTAAGCTGTTTCTTTTGGTATAAAATAAAAAATAGGTATGTATCAGGGAATAACCGGAACCGTCCATTTAAACCGGATTCGGAACCGAAATTCCGGTTACTCCCTGGTATGTATAATAAAAACAGCCAATGTAACCTTTAGGAGCGTAAGTGAAATGCATGTTTGTCGTTCTCGATATAGCAAACCTAAGCTTCGCATCTTATGTAACAATTACACTAAACTATCTGTAAATCGAGGCAGGGGTGGCTACCGCCTCCTACCTCCCACTGTAATCCTTTTTCTACCCATTAAATGTGTGACTCCTAATGGTGACATGGGCCATGACATACAGTCAAACAAAAAGCATAATTACTGCTGTGACTTAGTAGTACCAGGATTCGATGATGCTCGACTCTGCCGAAAACTGTACACTGTTCAGGTTTTCGTCGTTTGCGTCCGCAGTACTTCTGGGTCCCTTTGCTTCTCATGTTCCTGTCCAGATTTATTGCCCACCAACTATACACAGACCACCCCCCGGTTTTGGACGACCCACTTATACACCACCCATGACCGTGGACTATTAAATGGTCATCCCATCGCCATCCATGTTCTTGACAATTATTTCAGACCCCTAGGTCCTTGAGCGACTATTTCAAATCTATCAGTCTCCTGTGGGTTGAACATTTTTGGTTTGTGGGGTAGTTATGTTTATGACTCACTGGAAGTTTCAAAAACAAAGAAGGGTAAAGGCGAAAATGACCGCCACGAACGGTGGACGATAATTTGGGAAGGCCAAAGACTGTCAGACTATTCAGCAGAGTCGACTATCATCGACTATTGCTAGCACCGAGAACTCATGACCGCCCTCATGTTTATCCTACAGAACGTATAAAGTCCATCAAAGCGAGCCATGTTACGTCAAGGCTGATGCTTGCTAATATTAGCAGTTGAGTCAAAGATACATTGATGCTTAGCAATAGATACAAAAACAAAAATATAATATATATGCCATGAAACACCGAGCCTAAGGAAACACACAGCCGTGAAAATTATTTCTTGACTAACAAAACGTAAAGAAACAACGCCGTATAGACATTACGCTGTGTTACCTGTGCACATAAAATTATATGGTGTAAGAAAAAAATTGCTATAAATAGTATAAAGTATGTATTATAAAGTTAAATCATTAGTAATAAAAATTCAAGGATATAGGAAAACAAAGAAATGACAAAGAGAAATATGCATATATCCATAGACAGTTAGATAACTTGTTCAAAACAAATTGTCTCGATTATTTTAGTTCAAATTATCACACGCCGGTGGAACAATGATTCGAATCATAGTTCAAAGTATTATAAAGCCTTTAGCACATTCAACATATAAAGCCCCAAAATTATAAAAAATGCATCGGGCATTTATCGGGCGCATATCTTCGTATCAGTACATCGCCTGCGTCCTTTATATCAAGCGGGCCTATACCTGATTACACTCGGGTAAGGCTGCGCCTAAATTTTGAAGCTCCGGGCCGGGCCGACCTTTATTTTCAACGGACAGGGTTGGGCCAAGATGTTGCAGCTGCGGGACGGTCGGCCTCGATTCCCAACCGGCCGGGTCAAAACATTTCACCGGTTCTTACAATCACAGTAAAAAACACGTTGACGCCATAGTACAATTCTACCATGTACTATCTTACCACATTGATATACTGTTTTGTAATAGCTTTTGTAACTTAGCATTCTGCCGTCTTAACATTGCGTCCGACCCGATCCGATATGACTAAAGCGAGTGTCTGATTATTCCTACATAAAGCATCATCTACTTCGGACCGATAAAATTGTGAATGTTCTATAGGATCAGATGCAATGTGAGCGTTCTATATGCAATACATGATCAAATGCGACTGGGTTCGCATGGGTCTCTTTAAAAGCAATGTGAATACGCCCTTACTAGTGTAGCAAAGACGACTGTTAGCTAAATCTATTACAGCAGAGATGATTTGGCTAAATCCAGAGCACCACCGAAGCAGTCGGCATATGTATTTTACCTGTGCCAAAAATCTATACTGCAAGTTATAATGAGCGTTGCTACAAGCGACAAATCTTCGCTTACCCTGTTCCCAGTCACAGAGACCACAAAAAATAGACCTACGCATGTTTCTAGGGCAGGAGACCATGTGCAAGGGCGTAGGCGGGGGGGGGGGTTGGGGGTCGGTAGATTCAGTAGGAATGTTTCATCTTAACTTACAGGAGTTTATTAACAAAACAAAGCCAGGTCGATGCTTGTAGCAGTTATTTTGCATAGCTTGTAGCATTCAGAAGTCTGCGCGGTACGTTCGAAATAAACCGGTCCAACAGGGTAACAGAGTATGGATTACGTAGTATTTAGCGTAAGCTTGGCTAACATAAATTAAGTCAAGAACCAGCTATTGTGCTTGTAAACTTTGTAAATCAGTATACATTGAAGTAAAGTAACGTTATCTGCAACACAGCCAGAAACTGCGTTCTTGGCAATGAACTGATTTCTTGAAGCTGTGCGTCTCATTTACAGCATTCTGATTAGAAAATTATCATCATTATCATCTACCTGACGGGCATTGATTGCCCAACGCCAGCATAAACAGTGTCTCTGACCACTGATCAGAAAATTACCTGCTATTATCTTCTCTTAGAACCATATAAACAATAATTTCCAGTTTCCTACAGAAAAACATGTAACAAACGTATGTGTAGTAAAGAGAGACGACTGGAGACATAGCAAAAGTGTTTATTCTACGCTCCATGCGTTGTAAGCATTCAGTTTGACGCAGTATACCCAAGTGTGTATAGTGGCAGACATTTTTTGCTCTAAGTGTCCAAAAACTGACGTATTGATCGATAAATAAATATTATTAGCATCCTCAGTCTCATTAAAGTTTCAGAAAGACTATAATGCCATCGTAATACATTAAGTTTAATGTAAAAGCTATTTTAATCATTTTAAATCCACTGTGCCTTCATTTCTTTTTTCATCTGTTTTACTATATATAAGTTTCCAAGACCAGGTTCCGTTGCGGATCCGGTTTAAGTGGACAATTCCGGTTGCTAGTTCCAGTTCCGATTATTCCCTGCTGCACGCTACACCAGAAATTTTTCCAAAAACATAAAAAAGGCAAACCGGTATTAAAATCATACCACTGCAGAGGGTCACGTCGGTCCGCTTACACAAAACAATCGAAAAGTCAACGCTTATGTCCCAAATCAATTGAATTTAATTCATTGATTTCAAATTGCATTACGAGTCCAAAAAGGTCAACGAAAAAGCTACAAAAACACAATTATTGCCTTCATTTATGTATACATTTTTTACTATTCGTACAACTATGCACATAGTACGATAGCAACAACACTACGTATAAACGTGCACATTCGTACACAAACATGATACACGCCATTTTTTTATTAAAGTTCAAAATCAATTATATATTGTCAAACTAAATAAAGCACAACTCAACGTGACAATTCGACGCGATACACATGTAGGCTAGGCATTTGAGTATTACGTTATGTTCGACGATGAGATAAGATACGGCATAGCGAATTAGCAGCCCTTCACCGACACAGTCACTGTCTGCAAATCATATACTAACCGCCAGCCGAAATGGAATCATTGCCATAATTTGAAGCAAGCCAGACCATATGATATATAGATGGATGACAATAATCCATAGGCGTCACGGGTCCGCCTTCCGTTTAAAATGCAAATTCTTTATCATCGACGCCTTCCGTTTAAATGCAATTCTCTTCGAACCATAAAATCGCTTTGTTGAGTCGATCACCACTACAACTCGTCTCTCCCCAATACCAAGGCAAAATTTTCTGGCGACGTATCATCGGGTAGTACTAACTTAATATTTAACTTGTAGCTAGGAAACCATAGTTTACATCTATAGTACAAAACAAACCGCAGCCTTTATTGTTTAATGTGAGCAATAATTTGCTATTTTGGAAGCTTTAACGATTACGTGTTCTTAAACGTAGAATTCGAACCGGCAAACTGTACAAACGGTAGTTTGTGGTCAAATATTTAAAGACCCTTGGGTGGTATCATCCTTGTTTTCACAATAATCGTCACGGTGGTTTCTAATATTCGAGTAAAGTAATGCCACAACCCTAGGAGTTAATTCGAACGCAGTTTATATTTACTAATTTTGGAGCGTTGATGACGAGAAAACAAAATTAATTTCCCTATTGGTTGAGTAATAATGTTTCGACTTAGGATCAACTCGGCTACCATGCATTACTTATATGCAAAAAATTAAAAACACACAACATAAAACGATCTAGGATGCGGCTGAGCAGTATAATGTTAGCTTTTCATTTCAGCCGTAAGTTCAATCCCTCATCTGACAATTTTTAAAAAAATAATATTGATTTGCTGTAAAAAACAGTTTTTATTACAAAAATTTATAACTTTACCATCGGCGTCAAAGCAACAGCACCAAGATATTCGTCCACACTTGATGCCTTCGATTACCGTGCCATTCTATCCACGAAAATTAGTTCACGTTTAGCTCTCTTCAGTGACACTGGCATATCAACATATCCACTGCAGGTGCTATGACTTCTCCGCCTTTGTTTTATAGAACAATGCCAACACCTGCGTTTCCAAGTGTTCCTGCTCGCGACATCTTTCAACGTAAGCCGTTCACAGTTCATTAGTCAGTATGGCTAGTCAAAAATAAACACTTGGTAATCCTATCGGAACCCAAACAAAAACCCAGTTGCGGTGTTTATATTAAATCAGCCCATATATTAACATAAACCTAACGTTCACTTCCAGCAGGGAGGAACTGACAGTCAAAATTTCCAACATTTCTCTTTTTTCAGCATTTTTAAACTTGGTATCTTAGGAGAACGCGGCTTCTCTGACATAAAAAATGCAAATATAACATATAACTCCCGATGGTGTTCTCAATTTTTGACCCGACGCCACCGGGAAGTGACATATATTAATATAATGCCGCCGCAAAGATCCAAGGCGCCCCCTCCACAAAAAACAATCGGTGCGAGGCCCTCAACGTCCGAGCCCAACAGTATAAACAACGAAATTACGGTATCGGAGGTCCCGTGTGGCACAGTAAAGATAACGATATCCGACCCCCCCCAATAAAACAGTATACACAACGGTGTCCGAGGTCCCCATATAGCAAATATGTAAAAATCTCTCATGTTTGCATCAGACATGAGGTCCCTAGAGGGGCGGTAGGGCTGAGTACCGAGGCCCTGTGTTAATATAAATTACTGTGGTACCAAAGTGGCTTATTTTAATTCGTGTCGATTCTGTTGCAATTTATAAACGGAATTCATTGAAGTAGGACAAACGCTATGATATATATACACTAGATACACACTTTGATGGTATTAAGATTTTTCGACACAATTGGAGGAAACTTCACGGCAAACAAAAAAATTTTGGAAAAATCTACCCTAGAGATGAGTTATACAAAGAATTTGTGCACAGTTAAACGCGGTAGAAACTAAGTTGACCTTATTAAATGCACACGCCACGAATACAGCCACTCGCGACTTGAAACGATCATCTAGCTATCGTATTTACCTGATTGATCTAACCATTTGCATCAAACGGTTATCGATATACGTGCCATGCTACTGATGTAATCTTTGGAGTAAAACGGGTATATTAAACATCACACATCCTTTCAAATGCTTCCTATGCATAAAAAAACTTCTGCATGGCCCCGTATCATCGAGCCGAACAATTAATTTTTCCCAAAGACATATACAATCCTCAAAAATTAGCGCTAAGAACGGGGTGATTCGGCTGCTCGGCGCCTAATTTAGCTTGACAAAACTTCAAATTCGATCCGTCAAACCGTCATAGAAAATAAGTCATATAGGTATAAAAATCAATTTAACCTCGAGTATGCACAAATTCGCCTAGCTCTGTGCGCTAAACGCCACACGGTCAAAGCAGTCGATTGTATCGTGCTGCCGAGAAACCAAGCATTTCACCACATATATATACATCATGCCAACTGGACATATGTACCAAGCATTTGCAGCTTCTTCCAAGTTACAGATGGCATACATACACAAATTATATATATTATATCTTTTATATACCACGCTAACTAGGGTAGGAAAGGCAATCCGATCAATATATGGTGTTGTATAATATAATAGTTTAGTTAGTCGTCCAATGATTTTCCCAAAACTGAATCGGACTAGCCGCGCCACAGTCTCCTCGGTGTTCACAGATCAAGAAGACGTTTCCCTGTCACTATGATAGATAAATAGCATAGTCTCGGTATTGGCACGACGACGATAATAAAAGTCAGGCTGGCAAAGAAACACAATATGTTAACGTTGCAAGTATCGTAACTAAGACTTGACTTCATAATACGATAAACATCAATTATCAAATTAAATCAACCAAAACTGATGTAGATAGATATCAACGTTTGTGGCAGTTTAATATACAAACCAATATACAATATAAGTATATGTGTATATATATATACATGTCAGACAAAAATTCATGCATGTCTTATATTCGAGGTTACAATTTTGGCTGTAGGCTCGGTTCTAGAGCAGAGCAAGAGCTAAAGATCTGTACGTGAGAGCCGAACAGAGCCTTTGTCTGGAAAAGCCATGGTCTGCTCTTAAAAACTGTAAAAGCAACTATAATAGCTCGTTTGCATAATTATTTGTTCTCGCTATTATTTAATCGCAAAATTTCATTAGTAGAAGCCTAAGAGTCGAGCCTCGCTTGCCATCGGAAGTGCCGACCCGGATATGGTTCATCTAGAACCGAGCCGATCCTAAAGTCTGTCTGAGAGCTGAGCCGAGCCGGACATAGCTTAGGAAGGGCCGAGCTGCGCCAGGGCTTGAAAATTCTACTGTTTCTCGCCTCCAGCCTAGTATCAAATAATACCAAACTCATATTAATATCATACCAAACTCATATTAATAAGTTTCTCGCCTCCAGCCTAGAATATTAATACATATTTAAAACAATTCATTAGTGTAAAAATCGCGCGGGGATGAAAACTGAACGATTAATGATTTTAGCTATACTAGGCTCGGCGACAATTGCTAAGTTTCGAACTGAGCTACTTGAAGCCCCTTCAAAGACAGAAGACAATAATACACCAGCAATACATTATGCGAAACGTCACAGTAATTATAGAGCAGATCGAAGCGACGCGTTTCTGTTTCGTCAGAGGGAGAAAATTCGGCACCGTCTGTCAGTCCGTCCGTTGAACTCCTCAACACTTACTGGCCGATTTAAAAAACTTATTAGGCCTAATATCGGACAGGTGCAAAACATATATATATATATATTTTGTCAAAACTTATTTCAGTTAATTAGTAATTAACTAATTAGTTGAGCGTGTGAGCCTATTTTTAACATTTTACAACAAAAATTATTTTTCAATGAATAATAAGTGTAAAGCTATTATTTTAGTGCATATACTATATCTCGCCGTGGTGATTGTGAACCTGGTATTGCTCTTCGAGGATGTCAAAACCATGCTAATTAGTTAGTTAATTAGCAAAGTACTAATTAATTATTAATTAGCTAATTTTTTTGAAAACTTTCAAAGGTCTCATAAATGAAAAATAAATTGCACACGGGGGTTTTCTATGTCGCTGATCACGAATATGACATTTCTGAAGCTCTAAAACGCAGCCGTATCTGCTAATTAGTTGATTAATTAATTAGCTAACTAGGTAATTTTATGCAAATTTTAAAAATACTTCAAATTGCTAATTTGTTGTGCTCGGGGTTTTCGATGTCGCTGATCATGAATATGTGGCGTTTAAAGCTCTATGGTTTTATCACGGGTACTAATTAGTTGATGTTACTAATTAGCTAATTTTTTAGCTAGCGAGCTTTTTGTACGGTGGATTTGACACCAATTGCCTAAAACATGATACTTATCATAAATTGATTAAATATTTAGTTGAAATACATGTATACACAAATAAGATGCCAAATACTTTGCCTGTTGCGCCACTCACATGTTGTAATTAAATAGCATAGGAGACCACCGAACGTACAGAACAAGCAAGAAAATTTTGAAAATCTCACTTATTTGAGTATATATATTTTAAATCTCCGCCCATGTCTCGAAAACTCGAAAAATGTCTGTTCTAACTAAAAATTCATACAAGTTGTAGTGCTCGACGAAAGAATTCGGAATAGCGACCAAATGTGAACCGATGCTTCCAGCAAGTTATATAGGGTTCAAAAAGACCAGGATCGAAAAATTTCTAATTCGTGTCGGATTTGTGAGAATCTAAGCAGGAAATCGCTCGAACAGCCAGCGCAAGGTTAAGAGTACAGTTAGACTCTAATACGAGACACATAAAAACATTAAGATCGAAAAGATGGGAAAGTTTCCAAGTCGTGTCGGTTTTGTGAGAATTGAGACAGGAAATCGTTGGAACAGCCAAACCCAATGTTAAAAGCACAAACTAGACTCAAATAAGCGACGCATAAAAACATTAATCCCGTGATGACATATACATGACCCAAATAAAAAGAATTTTGTGTAGCATTGCCCGGTATTTGAGAAACTCGTGTCGTAATTTCAAACGCATTTCGGCAAGCCCATCACTTGACTGCGCCGAGACAGAAGCACAAATGATCCAAATTTGAAACAAATTTTACTACGTCAGCATATTTTTAACTTTAACCTTTACTTTCATAACACACTAGAATCCTGTACTGATACAGGATTTCAGATTTTCGTTAATTAATTAATATAGCATATTGGTCAATACTGGTTAATTACACAGACTGAATAAGAGTAGAACGAAATGCCCTGAACAAGTTCAGTTCAGAGCGAATCCTGGAAAAATATAAAGTGACATAAGAATGTTACTATTGTCCATAGTTAACCATTTTATAGTTATTCCATGTTTTCAAGACAGAAATAGTATTTTACAGAATTGCCAGAAAGCATGGTTAATCGCTTTGCAGTTTTGATAATGAAGGTATTTTGCGTTTCGAACTGATAAACCGAGACGCCAAATGACGTGCTGTTCGCCTCGTTCACCCTTGGCATAAGGTCGATATATATCTGGCTTCTCCAAAACAGGGATAGGTCACCCAGGTATGTTGACCCCAGGTAAATTTTGGCCTCCCCCCAGGTTCCGTATGTATTTTACTGTTCCACTAAAACATTACCATATTTTTGTCTGATGGACTAAAAAATGTGCGAATTTTCCCAATTTTGGCTAAAAAATCCCCAAATTTACCTTGTGGAGCTAACAATCACTAAAATTTCCCCATTTTAGTAATTCAATCAATTGCCAAGTGAGACATTCCTGGCGTTTTCTGACGGTTACAGTACTTTAAGTTCCCTCAGTTCAAATGGAGGCCCCAGATGAACTGGCGGAACATGAAGTACTGGGGAAATCGTCTTCAGGTATTTTCAGTTCCCCCAATTTCGAAATTGGGGGCCCCATGTATAATTTTGGTAGTTTGCAAAAGCCAGCATATACTAAAATGTAAATCCTAAAGCCGCATTTTGTACGCCAAAACCTCGTAGTAAAAGGTTGGTGGAAAACACCGTTGCAAACAATGGTCTTCTCGGTGGCTGCGAATCCAGGAATTGGGCCTCTTCTCCCAGGAAAAATGTGCAACCGGTCACCGGATATCCGGTATTCTAGGCGCTCCAAGGGCTTGTTCTTAAAATCAATCCAAACTATGTCGAAAAGTTTATACAGTTCTCACTCACTTACGTGCTTTAATATATAAGTTATAATAAAGGCGTTATACTTATAACGAAAGCCGAGTGCACAAAATCTCTGGCTGCATCACAAGTTATGTTACAAACAAGACAGATGTAGAATAGTCAGTCATGCGTTGAGAGATTTTAATATTCAATGTTTACTCACTTTTGGACTACGAACCGGTAAGAACCACACATTCCTGGAAAATGAAATGTCATGTCGTGTACCCGATCATCGCTTTTTAAGCTGTTTATATATTTGGTTATTCGACAAGGTTTCAATTACTATACGAATACGCAATTATATATAATATAGCCTAGGTAATGCATTACATCGCGCAACAACCAGCTCTAAGGATTTTGAAAAACTTCTGTACCGAATTATTATCGATGGTTAAACTAGCGACACATTTAAATACATGGCACACCAGCTTCTTGCTCCTTTTTTTGTTATTATGCTTTAATCAAAACAAGCATATCATATAGCAACTCCAGATTCATCGTTAGTGTCTTGAATTAAATATTCCTTTGTGTCGAAATGATGTTCTACACCGTCAGCTACATTGAGGGGACAGATGGCATTTAGGAGAGGGACACTAAAAATGTTTCCTGTAACACCCAATTTTCTCTTAAAATTTTTTGCAATTTTGCTCATAATCGTCAAAATTTTTCTTTTATGACGAGGGGTTCGGGTCAGACCCCAGGGTGTAACCCCCTGCTCCTGCATGAGCTGGATGAAGCAACATCACGGCCAAACAGAGTATGTACGATTTTAGAACGGGCTCATTCAGTTCCGCCACCCTGCTCAATTTGATTGGTTAGTGCAAAAAGGTTTACGGCCAGCCGATTTATTTCTGAATGACATCTTAGGTGTGTTCAATAACGTTGACTATGTAAGCGACAAAATTGTGAAAATACTAGATCGAGAAAATACAGCAGCAACCGGATCGGCCCCGAATGCGAATCACTCACCCAACTGCGAACTCGGACGCCGAATGCATCACGCCAACTCTCCTCAACAGCCCGTTATACAGAGAAAAATGCAAAAAAAAACTTGTCATACACTGTGTATGGATCGAGAATAGGCTACCACCGAAACAGTTTAACACAAGCGCTCAGAAAGCATGGACGTGCCCCAGAGAAATAGGCAGCGGTAACTTAAAAGCGACAATCCCAGAGCGATCCACAGCTCCGTAATATCTCATACAGATGGTGAAAGAAAGAAAGCTTCAACGCTCAAACAAATGCAAAAAAGATATCCGCAGCAGAACATAGAGGCGAACTATATCAGTGGGGTCAGGGATTTTTTGCTGCATATATTGTTATAATGTACTATATATATATAGTGTAATGTAGTAATAAGAATACTGTGAAATATTTTTCATTCACACAAACTACCTTTATCTGTTTCAAAAATATTTGATAACGCTTTGCACCTTAAAATAATATGATTTATTCTCTGTCCCAGCTGCTGACGACAAAAACACAAAATTGCAGCTCCCTCGTCGCGCTTTTCCAAAGAAGAGCAAACAAGAAGTCTTGCATTCGATACGTAGTCGTCGGAGCAGTAGCAGAGTTGCACTAGTAGAACTTAGAAACATCAAAACACGAAAACGCCGAACCGCACCTCACATACAAAATATGAAACGCAACAACAACGAAAGACTACCTTAAGCTCTTTAAAATTTAAGCTATTATAATCATCATCGAATAATCGCCGCTAACATAGCTTAATATAATATATATGTATATATATGTTGTAATTTATTGCATAAATTATTGTCCAGCATCTCATTAGCACAAATGAAAGACCTCGTCTCGTTATATATATTCTTTATTATACGAAGGCGACATTTTGTTCGGCTGTTTGTTACTATCGTAGCTGTTTCTTCGACAAATTTGCTCAAAACAATGTCTATTAATAATTGCTTTCGAAAAAACGCTACAAATCAATAATATATCACATTTGCAACAAGCACCGCGATTGTTGTTTGTCATTTTGTTGACCATCGTTGTTGTCCAGTGGAACTAATGAAAAAATTTGGCGACCGAAGAAAATATCGCCCAACTACTGGACAACAAACGTTCTACTAGCATGCCATGGTACCGTAATGTGTGCCCTCATTATTATATGATGAAGAAACCAAGATTAGTACCACAGGTTCTTTGTGTCAACGACACATTGGTGTGCTGGTCGCTGATATAGTGCGACCCCCCTCTCGAGATTTTGCTTGCTGTCGCGAACCAATATAAGCTTTCAAATTTGGGGGTTGGAAGCCCACATATGAAACTCCAATGCCAGTACTTACACCAACAAAAACAATGTATATTTACCTGACAATCCAGCCTTATGACATAAACACTATTATTTATGCTTTACACCACATTGTCCTTGCAGTGATAAGACCATATACTATCAATACCAACTATATAGTTCGCAAAACTCACAAGGCAACAAAATGGGACCGTAACCGCCCGAATTCTGATTGTAGTGAGTAAAATGAGTAAGCGTAATATTCTTATGCGGTTAGTGGTGAAATAGGACAACGCCCGTAAATGGATTTTAGGGTGATACGCATTAACTCAAGTTTGGCTGGGTCGATTGGCTTGCGCGACAGCTCATTCGAAATTTTAAAATCCCTATTTGGGCTCATTAGTTAGACGCGAAAATAGATTCCAAAATCTTCCCCGAGCAAAGAGGCAAGTCAAAATTAAAACAAATTCCTTAAACGGGAATTGGAAAAGTAACCCCTGGATTTTAACACTGTTCAATTTTTATAAGTTGTTATAAACTGAAAAATACTTTTTCAGTCAAACAAACGCCCTTCGTTCTTTAACTCACTAAAATATCGAAAACTAGCAAAACACTGATCCCGTTAGCAGAACATCGAACTCCGATGGAAAGATTTTTGCAATATTCTCCCATGCTTTTGTTAGTTGTTTCACTCACTAAATATCGAAAACAGGCAAAACCTTGAACTCTTTGCACAAACCTGAATTTTCATTCAGTCACTAAAATAACAAAGTGCGGTTGCACCTCTTATTAAGAGTGGTGTAATTTAATTTTGCGCATTTCATAATAATCCTACAAACCATGGTACATTTTGAACCGCTGCCATTAAGCACACAAAACGGAATGATCAACAAAGCATATTGTTTACGGTCTTTGGATTTTAACAATTGATTTGGGGTTGGCAAACCCCACTGTATTATCGGCATTTATAAATAAAATTTCATTTATATACAAGTCGTAGATTCTCTTGACTTTGCAACAGTACTTTTGCTGGAAAGGGTTCAACGTTTTGCTTGTTTTCGATATTTTAGTGGGTGAAATCATTATCAAAAACCATGAGAAAATATTGTAAAAAATCTTTCCATCAGCGCTCGATGCTCTGCATGCTTTCTATATTTTAGTGAGCGGAATAAGAACGGGTTTGAGCAAACATTTTGAGCTATAAACCATAGGCGGTTCAATGTTTTATATACCTATTTTCGATATTGTAGTGAGTGCAATAACGAAGGACATTGTTGTGACCGAAAAAAACATTTTTAGTTTATAACAAACTCATAAAAATTGAACAAGATTGCAAAAAGACAGTAGTTCCTTTTTCCAATTCCCGTTTAGGGATGTTTTCTAACTTTTTTCGCGGTTTTTCTTGAGCGAAATACGCAACAGGAGACGGCTGCAAAACAATTCAATACAGGCAGATTTTCATAAAATCAAGAGAATGCCCACATTTTATTAAGCTATTTACTTTTGGGGTCATTCCAAAAAGCAATTCATAATTCATTCTCTATGTAGCTGCAAATCATGATATACCGCTGTTTCCATTATTTACGCAACTCGGTTGGGTCACAATGGGTTTTAATGGACCATTGAGACCAAAATACATGGGAACAGTCTTATCGCCACAACCGCTTTTGGCTAGACGGGTGACACTAGGAGCTTTTTGTAGAGCAGTTCAGTCACTCTGTGGCATTGTACGTTGCTATTATAGTTTCGTACATTGTATCGAAATGGGGATGTAAGAGACTAAATACGAAATAAGCCGTATATCTCGTCAATAGTTCAAGTAAAGGTACACCTCTGACGTTCAGCTCATTTTGTAAATTAATGTTCATGTCGCCGCGTTCGCGTTGCAGTTACAATACGCTGCAGTGTTGGTTCAAAATTGATTTAAACTAGCCTATAAAGATTTATAATGAACGGTAAAGCTTAATGAAGGTGCACATAAATTACATATTCTGCAGATATGGCAGAATATACCATCTTGGCGATGAGAGCTACTGTGTATATATAATAGTTATGCATTGTGGATTGTTACCGCCAGCTAAATAATGATCATATAATTTACGTATTGCCAAGTTGCTTACACAACACAGGTCTTGTATGTAATGGGACATTATGCAGTCGGTCGGTTGCGCATTCCATTTGCTTCAAACGATGAAGCGGTACAAGCATTTTTACACCATATACGATATGCCGTTTACATATTGCCATTTTACATTGGTACCCATGGCGTGAACTATCATGTTGAAATTAAACCGGAAAGAATTCTATTTCCAAATGTGTCATAACGCAGTACTAACTGTAAATTGTTGCATTCAATACACAAATTACATTCGGCATGATTATACTAAATTTCAAGGAAACCAGAACAAAGTTTCCTCGTTACCGCACGACTTACTGAGCATGATAGATGACACAATAGGTGCATGATACTCCATGACACCATAATGTCCTATGACTTTCACACTAAACACATGTTTGCAGTGAATGAAATTTTCATCCAATATTTGCATGCCACAATATGTTAACTATATACGCCTAGTCCATTTATATAAGCTTTTATTGAATCAGCTACACTGCGCAAACAACCGTAATAACAAAAATGTGTGTCGAAACACGCAAAATGCAGCTACATATATTCATTCGGTACTTGTGTCAAGACCATCATCGTCCAAACAAGCTTCTATCCAAGTATGTACAAGTCAAGCGAGTACATCACCCGTGTATACGTATGATAGGTACATCTGAGGCCGTGTGCTAATTTTTGTCTGATCATATATCGTAAAAATGTGTTACTGCAGATAAAATAATAAACACCAAGACACTCGGCCTTTAAATTTATTCAACATACCAGGGACAAAATTCGAATCATGTCATGTGCCCCCCGCGTACCATGGCAATTTAACACCCTCCCAAAGATTCGATAAATGTTTTGGATCACTAAGCCTAAAGCTGCGGCTATAAATAACCCTTTGACTAAACCTGAGCTTAAGCCTAGCTTGGACTCAAGATTAAGGTTTAAACTTCTGCCCTATGATACTCATGCAGTCAAGTAATGCTACTTATAAGGAGAAAGGTTGACATGATCCCAAAATTTCACGATAATTTTTCGGTTAAGTATGTCGCAAATCTATGTACAGTTTTGTATATATATATACTACTAGTAGACCAATCTTTTCTGACAACAGGAAACTCGCGTCAAAAATTAATCGATATATAATGTAGCGGAAGCATAGTTTCCAATTTTAACCTTCAAAAATTAAATAAAACCAGAAACCAAGAGCTAAAAAGCTCAAGTACTATATATGTTTATTGACACGGAGTGAGCGAAACAAGCGGAGTTTCCACCTGTATATAGCTGTGCTAGCTGCAAAATTTGAGAAAATGTCTATTTTTGTCCGTCTCTGGATATCATAACTCATCACCGTATGGATCTTCAGAATTTTTTATTTGATCACAAATTCACTTTATTTGTGCCCTTTCATTGAACACTAAACCTGCCGACCACGTCTCCCGGTTCAAAATGAGCCAGGGGTTACATATTATTAAATTTGGCCATCCCAATATCCATATGTGGCGACTTATATCTCGAGATAGAGGCTTCGCAGCGAAAAACTAAGACCACTGATCGAGCTGTACAACTTGCTGTTATATTTTTGTAGGATCTACCGCTTTCGAATTTTAATATGCCCAAAAAATTAAAATTTAAAAATATTTAGAAAGCATGTACTTGCTTGTTTGGGGTAAACTAATGGGATTATAGCGTCATCTACCCATTAAGCAAGTTTGTTTCATTGTTTTAACACCATATTAGCTGTGTTATTAACCCTGTGGCACGGCTTTAACACTGTTATTAACACGGATTAAAATTAGGTAAATTTTAGCCCCAAAATAGTCAAATTTCACCACTTTTCTAATGTGTATGTATTGAACTTGCCTATGGGATTTTGGGATTGTTGCGGTTATAATTGCAATTATTGCTGTTGGCAAACATGGCTGCTATTTCAGCATTGTTACAACACCATATCAAGCCAATAAGTTCCTCACAGGTTTTTTCAAAATGGATCAAGACTGGGTCTCATTAAGATTCCACTGGATCTGATTAAAAATTTCTGGGTATGGAGCAGGAAAATGTATGTATGTCAATCAGGTGTCGTTGCGATTAATGCCACTTAGCCACTAATGCCGAAGGCGTACATAATATTTTAGCAATTATGACACAAAATCACAAAATACTACTAAACAAAAGTTACACGAACATGACCGAAAAATTACTTTGACAAAAATTTGGCAAACTATGGTGATTTAAATAAAAACTTAAGATAAAATTTTATTGTGGCCAGCTTAATTGTGATTGGAGAATTTTGAGGCTACATCCGACCGTGAACTATAATGCGTGCACATCCAATCTGCTCCCGCTAGCATACGTCGATATGCTACATGTGGATATTACACAATACCGCACAAGTTAGAACAAAACTAAAACCGGCAATAAGTTTCCCATGTCCGAAAATCCCACAAGTGCAAGCTATCAGCCTCCCAGGACACCACAATAAAACTAGTGAAGCTCGCTTGCGAGCCAGAATTCGAGTGGTGAGAACAATCCCCCGAAGCAGAAGTGTGGAAAATATTTGCCACACAATGTCTTGGACACTCGCAATGAGTTTGTCGGCCCAGAAAACCCAATATAAGACACTAAAAGCAACAAAAACACACATTTACGTGGATTTCCCACGACTTTTCACCAAATATGAAATTTGGCGCCAACTATAAGCTTATAGACTCCAAATTGGGACGTAGTTGAAAAACTTATTATATATCATTGGAAAGCCCTGGTAAAGCTACATTGAATAGGCCTATTAGTTTGCGGATAGCTCGTTCAATTACTGAGAAAAGTCGCAAAAACTGGAGCGGGTGCCCGAAAAATGGGCCAAAATGACGTCGTTTTGCACCATAACTTTTCCCACGGGAAAAACTTCAAAAATCGGGCTCCCTAAGTCACTACGCCTAAATCGACCACTGCGGTTCGAATGAGCTATATTGCATCAAAATCCGCCCAACCGTTATCGAGATCCAGGTGCGACAGACACACACAAACAGGACCTCCTCAACCCCCCTCCAGAGCCAAAATTGAAAATTCTCGTTCCACTCGAATTTAATTAGAAATTTTGAGTCGAGGAACCATTGGGGAGCCATGTTCCCTTAACAATACAACTATGATTCGCAGAGCAAAACAAACATCGGCAATTAGTTTCCCAAACCCAAAAACCACCAAGTGAAACTATTCATTAGCACAGAACGTCAGAACAAATTTTCGAAAATTTGGGTAAAGGAATACGAGTGTGCCATACCTCAAACCGCATAACCCCAGAACCGGAGCCTTAATCGAAAAACAAAAAATGCACATCGGCATTTATCATTTTACTATGAAATAAAACTTGAGAAAGTTAAAATAAAAATAACCTTGCTTCCGTGAAAGGTACAAAATGGGGTAAAAAAACCCTTATTTTGACCCGAACATGGGGCGCCATACCCGCGTACCCATGGAACCGCATATCGAACAGCAAACCAACACCGGGAATGCGTTTCCAATGCCCGAAAACCCCAATGTGGAACTTTTCAGCCGGCCAGGACGTCAGAAATTTTTTTCGAATGTTAGGTTTAGGAACCATAGGGGCGCCATATCCCTGCCCATATCCAAATCAAAAACGCTCGGGGATGTACATGGTAAATCGACTATGTCGGTTCGAAAGAGCTCAAGATCATGAAAATCGGTAAGTCGTTCCCGAGTTATGGCCGATCACACAAACACGGAAGAAAGCTTGCATCCCTGCAACACACAATCTTCACTACATTCTGATCACCGAATAATATGGAAGCATTAGAAATTTTTTTCACAGCCATAAAGCATCAAGATTTGGAAGACGCATCTCTAACGCAAGACAAATGCACAGCTATACTACATAATAATACAACCGCTTAATTCTAAATCTGGTCTAGGCTCCTAAATACTATTAAACTAGTGAAGCTCGCTTGCGAGCCAGGATTCTAGTGGTGAGAACAATCACCCGAAGTCTGTTGTAGAAAGCACACACAAACAAAGCCTACACACAGTACGAAGGTGCAGCATTATATAAACCGTGAGTGATGAGTCATAGTTACGCCCGCCTCTTTTGATAGCCAAAAACATCATACAATTAGTACAAAAACAATGAACTAACAATTTAATAATTCAATAAAACCCTAAATTGACCGTGAAAAGAACGTTAAAGAATTCAAACCGACACTTGAGAAAAATCTCATTTCTCATACCAAGTATAAAGCAGAAGTGTGAAAAATATTTGCCACACAATATTTTTGACACTCGCAAAGAGCTTGTTGGCCCAGAAAACCCCATATACGACACTAAAAGCAACAAAAACACACATTTAGGTGCATTTCCCACGACTTTTCACCAAATATGAAATTGCACCAACTATAAGCTTATAGACTCCAGATTGGGAAGTAGTTGAACAACTTGTTATATATCATTGGAAAGTCCTGGTAAAGCTACAAGGAATAGGCCTATTAGTTTGCGGATACCTAGTTTACTTATTGAGAAAAGTCGCAAAAACTGGAGGGTGTGCACGAAAAATGGGCCAAAATAACGTCATTTTGCCCCATAACTTTTCCCACGGGACAAAATTCAAAAATCGGGCTTCGTCACTACACCTAAATCGACCATTGCGGTTCGAATGAGCTATCTTGCATCAAAATCCGCCCAACCGTTTTCGAGATCTAGGTGCGACAGACACACACAGACAGGACCTCCTCAACCCTCCCTCCAGAGCCAAAATTGAAAATTCTCGTTCCACTCGCGAGCGAGTGGAATGATTTATTAATGTCGCTAAAGGCATATTTCTGCATTAATTGCTACTATTTCTAATGCTAAAATGATGTTTCAAACCTGTTGAAAATATTTATGCGACAGCTAAAAGCACCTGAAAATATGTATCGTATGGAACAAAAGCTTGCACTCCACACTTCAAAATTTCACTCAGAAAATTAACATCGCCCCACATTTCGGAAGGTTGTTGACAAGGCAAGGATATGGCACAGTAGTAGTACTGATAAACACCCCGTAGTCTTACAACAATGGAACTAATGCGCCAGCAAGGGTTAAGTATTAAATCAACAGCTCAGCGGTAACAACCAAAAAACATACAAAATTTAACTTCTAAAAAAATAAATGTATATAATCAAAACATTGAAATCGCATATCGCGCAATGGCAAAACGAACAAAAACACAATACCAGTGTTGAACACCTAGCTAGTATTAAACGTTAATAGTTCATGCGTTTTTGGTGACATCAATTTAATCGGTTGTTTAAAGAACTGATCTAAAATGACGGGGGACGAAGTGAATCGTATTATATTTAAGCAATACGTGTTTATAGAATAAATTATGACAACATATATATATACGCTCTCCATTTGACAAAAGGAAATTGGCAATATTTTTTTCTAAAATGGCATTGAAAAATTTTTAAACTAAAAAAGTACGTAAAATAACCCTCACAGTTACATTTATCAACCAGATATATGTTGACAGCATTCATAAAGCCAATTATTAGTTATTGTAGTAATTATAATGGCAATGAATTTTTATGTTTTTTAATTTTTGAAATAATTTATTTTGCAAAATCCGGCATCCCCTGGTTGCTATGGAGAGTCAACCCCCCCTTAAAGCCCCTGCAAAATATTTACATGAAAGCAGCCAATAAAATACAGAATTTGTCAACATTGCTCGCAAAAAAAGAAAATATCCATCAAAAGCAATATGCAATAATTCAAATCCTACGGAGGTCAATGACTTCCCAAGCTGTATATCAGTGTCATGTAACAAAACTTGGCTAAGTTGCATGTATACAGTAAATACATTTTTCTATAATGTTTGCCAAGTTTCATCATTTTTTCTAACTTATGCAAATGTTCTTCAAAATTCTCCCAGTCGCGAGGCGGTGCAGTGTGGTAAACATGGCTTGAGGGAGGTTTAACCCTTACCCCCACGGACACCTATCAGTTCCAAAATTACGCTAGCGAAATTTGCACCAAATTGCACTGGCCAATGAAACTTTCTCAGGCTAAAAAATTTAAAGGTCAGACTTTCCGGGCGGTGGTGGTGCGCTGGAAGTTGGCCAATAGATGTCAACCCTCCTACGTCTATAACACAACTGCGGCGATACAATTATTCGTACACTGTTACAGAGATCGTAACCTATTATAACGGACATAAAATTATACTTGACTGACACGGTTACAATCTGATTTAAGATCTTGATTGCAATTCAGTAAGCACCCCGCCATGCGATTGAATACATATTTTCTCCCAATACATTTCGACATTTTACTACATTGTTCGACATCTTGCTGCATTCTCGAGTAAGACGCTTACATTTGTTGGCGCTTGCAATCAATCTCAAAAAACTACCCTGCCATATTTATATTTACTACTTATCCGAATGGTTTTTTAATTTCAATACTGTCACAAATGTTTGATCTTAATAAAACTATCTCTGAAACAGCACCAATAGGACTCATTTACGGCATCAACAAAACCATGGATAACTCAAACTGGTAAAGCAGTTTTAACGTTTAATTATGTCAAATACTTTTAACAGTAAGAATCTGTACCTCATGTATTAATAAAGCCAGTATTTACCTGAATGATATCGATTTTCGTCCCGCGTGACCCTTCGCTGCTGTCGACGATGTGCACGCGTTGTGGGACTTGCTTGACTTTTTCCTTAAAAATATTAATTGATGCACAATTAAATTTCTGTTGAGAAAGCATTGATACACTGATTGAGTTGAATTATCAGAATTTTGCGAATATAACGGCATTAAAATAGATTTACAAAATACCACCCTGAAATTAGCCAAAGCAGCATGCATTTATGCTATTGCAACGCTCACCTAAAAATATACAATATGTATTATAGGCAATACGTTACCCAACACTGCCACAAAATCCGTTAAAATTACATGTATCCGCTTAAACTCAGAATAAGTCGAAGCAAAAATACGCACATACAACAAAATACTATTAATGAAAAAATTTGTTAAGGTCGAAACGCCGAAACCCGCAAAATTCTTGGACAACGGTGACCACTACTGCGAAGGGGTCTTCTACTTTACCCCCCCCAGGCCAAATTTGAAGACACATCGATAGTTTAGCTATGGCTATGCCTAAGCCATTAACCCATGAACCAATTCAGCTGATTAATGACCATGCGACTAATCTAGTCAATGCGGATCGAATGGTACATGAAATTATACATTTATGGAGAAAATTTTGGATACTAAGAGCAACCAAAAATGCGGTTATACAAAAAAGATGTCGATAAAATTATCACATTAACTAAAAACATTACTAACTCGAGGGTAGATTACGATAGTTTACGTTATTATTGGTGTAATACGTAGGTGTTCAAGGTCCGTCGGCTTTGGGGTGGTAGACTGTGGGTGGAGGGGTCTTCGTGTAGGAGGTAAGCAGTTAGTCGCTAGACCTCCCTCCCCCGACATTTTTTGTTAATTTTACCCCAATTTTTCCGAATATTATCCAAGTTTTTGCAAAAGCTTTCCGCGGGATGTTGGCGCGCAGCGGGGGCAAGGGTGCGGAGCCTTCAGATGGGGTCCGACCATTAGGGGCTGATAACTGTACCCTTATCGACACCTATGCTCTTATAGCTTATACGTTGCTTCTTACAAAGACATTGTAGAGCGTCGTTGTTATTGGTCTTAGCGAATGGCGAACCCAAATTCCAAGTATACTGTTAAAATATGAACAGTGTACATGTACATTAATCAAAAGTTTTAATTATAAAACACACCATAATACGTAAACATACCTTCTTTGGAACTAATATACGGCTTCAGTAGTTGATGTCGCTTCTTCTCGAAACCTTTGTGTGTTATATCACCTACATTAATAAATGAACAAAAGTTTTGTGATGTTGTTAAGTCGTCGGAAGATAACTGACCATGTTCTGACGACTTCGTTTTTGGCCGTTGGCCATTTTCTCCGCATAGCCTTCGCCACAGAGGCAGTAGGACACCCCAGATTATATGGCTCCCCATAGGTCGCGCCGCAGGTAAATTTTTACTGTCCTTACAGGCTTGCCCCAAGTACCTAGAGGTATTTAGAAATGAAATCAAAGATAATGGTCCTAGCAAAAATCGATATAACAAAACTTATATTACGTCTATTTATATATAACATAATCCTGAGTAAAATGAATTACTACCTGTATAAATACATATTTTCAGTAAGAAACGACTTACATATTGTGAAAGCATGGAAAACATGACAAAATACAATTTTATAACCCCAACTTAACCTGTGGCGCGTTTTGCAGATGTTGCCTGGGAAAAATCAGTCATGGTATTCTCTAGCCTGCCCAAAGCGTCTAAAATCGGGGAACCTCGGGAACCCATAGCAATGCTTGGACCATTTCAACGTAAAGGGGAATAAAACCTTGTTCTATATCAAACATATTTTCTTATTTTCAGATATATACTTTTAACTGTTGCCCAACTGCTTTCAGGCTATGAATTAGCGTTAATAGTAATAAATATTTAGTAAACATAAAGCATTCATTTAGAAAAATAAATACATCATAAATTTATTTGAACATAAGGGGACGAACGTGGGGCGATCTGAAAAGAGGAATCCGCCACTATGCACAGGTCAAGTACGTTACCTATTTGCGGGTGGCGGCAAGGGCTCTCAGTTTAAAATCTCACGTATATTATTTTAATAGCGCGAAGAAGTCAATCTACGTATATATCTATTAAGGAATAATAGAAATTCCAGTGCCGTATCCGATAAGAATCTTGTTACCGTTGCAGCTCCGGCGAAAAGCCAAAAGTATACCGGATCCCGGTTAAAAAAATGTTTTTCCACGTTAGTTGCTGTAGTCGTGGTCTAAACATACGTTTTATATACACACAGTGACCAAGTTCAAATATAACCAAACAACACAAAATTTTACGTCAACAAATACCATTCTAAAATGTAAATGAGAAAGTGTAGTGCATTACTGGGTTTTCGGGGTGACCCATATAACTAATGGAATAGATCATTTGAAAGCTTGAAATTTCTTTTTGTGAACGTTGTTTAGGTGCGAAGCCCAATTATTACATCTTACTTACGAAAAAGCAGTCAAACGGCTCGGGTACCAAGGAACTCCAAGAAATCACGTTACTTGTTGTAACCCGACAACCGTTGTAGATATCTGAGTCAAATTGGGTTCATTTTTAGAACAATTTTAACATTATATTTTTGTTAAACTATTATAAAGGCTTACTACTGCTTTGCTACGAGATTCTTTTAGGATGCATGATTCGGGTTAAAATGAGTTTTTAAACACGAAAACGATAATATCTGCGCAACCGCTCGGGGTAAATGGGGGTTTTGGTGTATTTTTTAAAACAATAATTCTCTATGTAGCTGAAAACGATATGCCGTTATTGCAGTTATTTACACTGCAAGGTTGGGTAAAAAAGGGCGTATGGAACCCAGAATATAAGGAAATGGTATCTCCGCAACCGCTAGAGCCATATAGAGTTTTTGAAATTATTAAGCGGATAGAAACGAAGCGTTTTTGTTTTCGTCAGTGAGAGAAAGTTCGACACAGTCTGTCCGTCCGTTTAACTTTTCAATAACTACTGCGCCGATTTAAAAAAAAACTTTTTGTTAAAGGACAATATCGGGCAGGTGCAAGACATAGATTTTGTCAAAATTTGCATTAGTTAATTAGTAATTATATACCTAAATCGTTAAGCGTGATAGCCTATTTTTAAAATTTTCAAACAAAAATTGCACATTTTTAAATAAATATTTAGTGTAAAGCTATTATTTTGGTGCATACGTATACTACATCTCGCCGTGGTGCTTGTGAATCTGGTGCTTGTTTACTATTCGAGGGGAAGTTGAAAACAAGCTAATTAGTTAGTTAATTAGCTAAATACTAAGTAATTATTAATTTATTGGCTAATTTTTTGAAAATTTTCAAGTGCTCAAAAATTAAAAATAAATTCCACCCCGGGGTTTTCTATGTCGCTGATCACAAATATGAAATTTCTGAACCCATAAAACCTGGCCGTATATGTTTATTAGTTGATTAATTGACTAGCTAATTAAGTAATTTTATGCATTTAAATCACTTCAAAATTGCTAATTTGTTGCGCTCGAGGGTTTTCGATGTCACTGATTATGAATATGTGGCTTTTAAAGCTCTGATTTTATCATGGCTGCTAACTAGGTAACTAATTGATGTTACTAATTACATAATTTTTTAGCTAGCGAGCTTTTTGTATGGTTAATTTGACATCATTTGCCTAAAGCGTGATACTTATTATAAATTGATTAAATAGTTAGTAGAAACACATATACACACAAATAAGATACTAAATACTTTGCCTGTTGTTACTTTTTGTAATTTATTACGTTTACTATTTTATCCTATATGTACTTGCTACGGGTACAATAAGGGATATATAATCTCAAATTTTCAAGCAAAATGGCTAATAGTGTTCGTCTCACTAAGTATGTCGATGCTCAAAATATCTGCGCACGTCTCTATAAATTACATATTCAATGCTCAGAATTAACTATTTTGGCGATAAGACAAGCTACTAGTTATAACGAATATATAATTTCAGTAAGGATTTTCAACTTAACACTGTGGGAATTATTCCTGTTTAGTTTAACTTAACAAAACGCTGTAATACAGAACGAAATTGTCTACTCTACGCTCCATGCTGGATGAGAACATTCAATTCGACCCAGTTTACGGATGGAATATATAGTGTAATGCATTTTTGTTACGCTGACGGACCGCACAAACAGATACACCACATATCGATTGCTAAATAAATCATTTCTAAAATTACTCAGTCTCTTTAAGGTACCAAAGCGACAATAATATCATTGCATTACATCGAGTTGAATATAAAAATTGTATTAATGCATTTTAAATCCTCAGTATATATACACTTAATTTCTTCCTTCGTCTTTTACTATACGTATATAATGTACACGACCAGGTTCCGGTTCCGTTTAAAACTTAAGGTTCCCGTTGTGGGCTCTGGTTTCTGTAAATTTGGTTTACTAGCTTATCGCACAGCTATTTCTCCCTTTTGCTTCAGTTTTGTTATTAGGAGCCGAGCGCAGTTTCCACTCAGCGAGTTAGGAAAAACCATGAATAATTTTTTTCTATTGGTGAAACTCATAACTCCTCTTCCGGTGCAAGGATTTTGATAAATTTTTCAAGAGCAATAGTGATAACGATGTGAGTATTTGTAGAACGCTAAGAGCTTCGACCGCATCTTCAGGGTCAATAATACCGAAAACTGGTTTGTGAAAGCTGGCCACACAGGGTTCAGTGATTCAAAACCGATCTCCCGTGACACAGGCTACTCATGAGGCACTATCCAGAATTGTTAATAAGGTTATCAAGCATGCTAAATACTAAATACAGTTTTGCTATATATATAGTGTTCTACTGCTGTATTGCAGGTTTCCATCTGTTGCAAAGGTTTTACAGTCGACAAACTCGATCTCCAAAATGTAATCTATCCTTATTTGTTTGATTATATAGTATAGGACCACCATGGCAACAACCATGGTCTATTTATACGTTATGTATGCTAAATATGATGGTTTGGTTATCCAAGGTCCAGCATTAATATTTCATTTATATATTATCCGAAATTTTCAGTAGTTTTTGGGTCAACATCTGGCACGAACATTCCGTGCCTCTTTAGAGGTATTCAATGGGTTTATGGTCGGTAAGCCCAATTTCTAGAAAATAGCTTGCCCTCAGTTGTTTTTTGTGTTGCGTGAAGGCACCAAGAATAGTCCAATCTAGGTTTTTCGGCATATACGCTGAATACGATGGTTTGATTATCTAGACAGAGTCCAGCGTTAACATTTTATGTCTTTACAGTGGTTTTCATTGGAAGTAAGCCCGATTACCAGAATATACTCTGTCTTGAGTTGTTTGTTAATATATTGCAGTCAGAGCATTTAGAACGCTCTAAATAATTTTTCGGTTCGATGAATACGGTGGTGTGGTCATCTACAATCCAAAATTACTCTACCATACTGCTTTAAGGGATTTAGGGGAATTATAGTCGCCTGTGGGTGAACCTGATTTATCGAAAGAATTTCGTGTGCCATCTATATTTGAATATGCGTTGTTTATGGTTCAGATAAGTGATTAAAAGTTTTACATCTATCAAATATAGTGACGTGCGCGGACCGGTCCACACCGCCTTTAAAAATTGCCGCTCTGAACCGGTCCAGACCGTTGAAAATTTCCTGACCAGAACTGTAAATTCACAAAATTATTTCCAAAATTGAACTTGATACTCAGAGTTTCTGTGAAATTCCTTAACATGTGTCACGATAACATTTATCTAGCCGTGATGTGCGTCAAAACTGCCTCTAAAATAAGCCTTAGCAATCTTGGTACACTGTTGGGCAAAATATTTTATGTTTGTTAAGTGAAGGTTTTTGATTAAGACGGTGTGGGTCATGGACCGGTCGATGGATTGGCAGGACCAAAAAATTTGCTCAGGTTGCATCACTACGTAATTAGAGGTAGTGATGTCCGCGGACGCGTTAGAACCGACTTTTATATCCAAGTCTGGACAGGTGGAAGGACCCACATCGTTGAAAATTTTTTGACTAGAACTGTAAATTCACAAATTTTTTCCGAAATAGATTTGGCAGTGAGAGTTTCTATGGAATTCGTTGTGTTATGATAATATTCCTCTGATTTAAATAATTCAAAATTGCCTCTAAAAATAAGTGTCAGTAAATTTGGTGCGCTTTTGGACAAAAATTTTTTATGTTTGTTAGTTGAAATTTTCTGACTTACTCGGCCCGGACCGAAAAATTTTTAGGTTCCTTCCCTAAATACAGGTTTTCTAGCATGCAGAATAATCAGTGTCCGTTAACTCCTATATATATATCAAACATAAAACCTGTTAGAGGCGATAACACATAATGACCACAATACATGAAACCATATTGGCTTGCGACATTATAATTAATACTGATGTTCACTAGTCTGATTTAAATATAATTTAATAATACTGTAAACTGTTCACGATTTGATCAGAAATATGAAATAAACTTATTAAAATAATATTTTACTGACATCTCTCCGAGAACAGGTGCTATTAATCTTGATACAAATATATAGCTAACGTGGATACACGCCTTGTGGTATAACCAGAATTTTAAAAAAATGGGTTACAAAATGGTTCAAACAAAAATTTTTATTGCATACATTCATAGCAGCGAATAAAAGGAACCGGAACCAGCAACCGGAACCGTTCATTTAGACCGGATCCGGAACCTGGTCTTCTAAACTTATGTATAGTAATACAGATAAAGGAAGAAATGAAGGCACAGTGGATTTAAAATGTATTAAAAAAGCTTTTACATTAAACTTAATATATATTGCGATGGCATTATTGTCTCTCTGGAACTTTGAAGATACTAAAAAAGCAAATAATGTTCATTTTCGATCAAATACGTTAGTTTTGGACCCCCAGAGCAAAAAAATGCTTTCCACTATACAGCTTGCGCGTATAGCGTCAAACTGAATATTTAATATGTAACTAAACAAGCTTGCATGGAGCGTACACTAACCAATGTGTGTCTCTCTCCAATCGCCTCCATTTACTACACATACGTTTCTTACATCTTATTTTGTAGGCAACTTGAAATGATGGATATATATATATATTTGGTTCTAAAGGAAAATATAGGAAGGAAATTATAATTTTCTGATCAGTGCACAGAGACATTATTTAGGCTACCGTTGAACAACCAGTGTCCGTCAGCTAGATTACGATAAATTTCTGACCAGAATGCTATAATCGAGCAAAACTGTTATATTGCTCGCACAGTTTCAATAAATGCAGTTCATTGCCAAGAACGCAGTTTCTGGCTGTGTTGCAGACATGTTGCTTTACTTCAGTGTACACTGCGTTACAAAGTTTGCATGCGCGCTGCCTTGTGCTTGACGCAATTTGTGTTAGCCAAGCGTACAGCTAAGTACTTTTAAATAATCCGTGCTGTGTTAGACCGGTTTAATTCTAACACACCCCGCAGACATCTGAATTCGTAAAATAGCTGCTACAGGCATCAAGGTGGCTTTGTTTTGTCAACAAACTGTTGCAGGGTCAAGATAAAAAATTCGTACTGAAATTACGTGTCCTACTTGCGTTTCACACGGCAATTTGCTCGATTAATCTTTTCCTTTGTTTGATTATATTGGAACTTGATCATTGTGTACATTACATATATATGTATGGAGCACAAATGAAGCAAAAATATGAAAATTTCAAACAAAATTTTAAAACCGGAATTCCGGTTCCGGTATATTTATGGGTTTTGCCTTTTGCCTAAACCGCAACCGGAACACGGTTTTAGCCGGAACCGGAATTTCGGTTACTCCTTGATTTAAAGATACATAGAAATGACAATGATCTATATATAACTACTCCATCAACAGACAATTATTTTAGAAAACTTCAAGATGTATATTTAAGTTTGTAGATAAATTGACCAAATTTTTTCCCGGTTCCGGTTCTAATTCCATGATATTTGCACATCATTAATTGCAAATATGCCAAGCAAATACATTGTCTCGCAAGCAAGGGTTAAACGGGGCGATTATGATTTTATCAACAAGAAACCATTAAGTGTAATCCCGTGTAACAGGTTTTGTGTTTGATGTATATACCACCCTAATTGTGGATCGCTGAAGCCTTATAATGCTGGTTTGATAAGAGTTAAAGAACATCGCCTATTCTGCATGATACAAAACGTATAGTATATAAAACAGCTTATCAGACAACGCAGAAAACAAAACATAATCAAATAATTGACCGCAGGAATTTTTTTCGATAAATTAGGTTTGCCGAAGGTACACTTTAACCTCTTGAAAAACCCTGAAATGTGATGAATGCAACCATATTGGATTCTAAGTGACAAGATCGTCGCATTCAGACGTTAAGCTCTTGAAAAGCAAGGGTATAGTTACTTTAAGATTCTAAATGGCCACGCCATGTCTTCATCGTACCATAAACTGACACACAGACAATGATGCCCTGAAGGTTATACGTAACCAAAATATTGAAGACAAGCTATATTCCGGAAAAAGGGTTCATCGTCGAAAAACCCGTTGAAAAGCACTGAAAATGCATAAAATAGCACTGCTGGACTCTAAATAACCAAACTAACGTATTCCACACATCGCAATACATAACAAAACAAATCAAGACAAATTGCATTTTGAAAATCAGACTCGCCGGCCGTAAAACCACTGAAACTCCTGAAAAGGTATAACATTCAGGTTGTTATTCTGAATTATATATGAACTATATTATTATTGTACTTAAAAATTACGTAGTATACGTCCTGACTAAATTGACTCATCATGGTTGGTAGTCGTACTTCAAGTGTTAGTACTTCTGAAAACTGTCCCGTTTGTAAATCTGTCGTCAAGGAACTTGACTGGTCACTTAAATGCGAACGTTGCAATAGTAGTATTCATTATAAATGCTATGGCTGTGACGATGCCAATTATAAACAAATTAATAAATTACCGAAAAGTTTAATAACTATTTATTGCTCTCCATGTAAATCCAAAATAAATTCCTTGGAAGATCGTATCAAAGCTTTTGAGAGTAAACTTTCTGCCGCAACTGTCACTCCTGCTGCTCCTCCAACGTTGGATGAAGACGTCATTGCGCGAATTGTATCCAAAGTCGTTCAAGCCGTTTTGCCTACTATTACCGAGGCAGCTCGAGAGTCAGCAGCCGAAGCGATCGAAGCAAATGGAAAGAAATTAAATCTTGTCATTGTTGGGTTGAACGAAAAAGATAAGTGTGAACCTTTTGTAAATGATTTGTGTGATAAAATGAATAATGCCCGATCTGAAATCAGTGAGACCTTCCGGTCCGGATCTGAACACTCTGGTCGGAATCGTATCGTCAATGTTAAATTTCATACACACACCGCTCAACGCAGTTTTTTGAATGGAGTTCGCGAGGCGGTTCGGTCTACCAGATATAGCGGAATATTTGCTCGCCCTGATTTGACCAAGCGTCAGCGCGACCTAGATTACAAATTGCGTTGTGAGCTAAAGCGTAGGCGAAATGAGGCTGAATCCGTAAAAATATCTCGCGGGGCAATTGTAACCGGTGAGAATACGGACCCCCCACAGTAGGACGAGGTGTCATCGATGACAATTTTTTAAACAGTTTCTCGACGGTACAAACCCCTTTTACGAAATGTTTACTTTTTAACGCGCAAGAGTTGACTAATAAGCTTGATGAGTTAACATTTGAGCTTGAATCTGCAAATCCGGACGTTGTTTTTACCACAGCAACGTGGTTAAATTCTGAAATTTCAGATGCTTTGATAGGCCTGAGTAACAAATACAATGTTTTTCGTTGTGATAGAGTTGGAAAAAGACACGGCGGCTGTTTAATACTATCAAAGTGTAAAATAGGTATAAGCGTCATTTCAAAGGCTTCACGTCAGGGATACATTGAGAGTCTTAACGTAAATATGACTATAGACAAGCGGCGCTTAATTTTTTCCTTATATATCGTTCGCCACTTAGCTCAAATGATGCAGATGATTGGCTTATAAACGAGCTGCAACATGATGCTGAAGGTTTCGATCTGGTAGTGTTAGGTGATTTCAATTTACCTATGTTAGAAAGCTCGAGAACAGATGCTACCACGCAAAGATTTTCTGAATTGTTTCACTCATTGGGCCTAAATCAATGTGTACAGTATCCAACAAGGAAATCTAATATTTTGGATTTAATTTTGGTCACCGACAGAAATTTGATATCCCAAGTTACTGTTTCCGAACCTTTTTCAACTAGCGACCATAATAAAGTGAGTTTTATTTTAAACGTGTGATATCAAAAAACTGCAGGCAACTTTTCATGTTACAATTATAAATTGTGCGATTTTACTGGTATCAATAGTTTTTTAAGCACCATTGATTGGTCCAGTCTTTTCGCGGGATGTAACGGTGTAAGCGAAACATTCGAGACTTTTGTGCATGTCATGTTATATGCCATCGATCTATATACCCCAAAAATAGTCCGTCGACGCTCTCATAGCTTTAGCAGGCAATTGCGGAAAGCCTATAAGCACAAGCTTGTGCTTTGGCGCAAATATAAGTCTTCCCGTTCACCAAACGATTTAGCAGCTTATAAAGATTCTGCCAAGCGCGCTAAAGAAATTTTAAATAACGAACATAGTAATTTTGAGCTTTCAATACTAAATTCTGGTGATATACCTCGAAATTCACTTCTGCCAGTAATATACCGCCGCTAAACCATCCCGGCGGTTTGCTTTTTTCATCCAAAGAAAAGGCTGATATTTTCCAATAACATTTTTGTTCTATTTTTACAATTGATAATGGTTTACTTCCCTTATTTCCAAATAAAACGCAGAACACTATAAGCGATATTTTCCTTATTCTTTCTGCATTAAAAAAATTATAGAAAAAACTTCTTTCGGTCCTGATTCACTGCCACCACTTATACTTAAAAAACTGCTAACTATATAGTCAAACCGCTGATGCGTATTTTCACAGACTCTTTAAACGAGGGAACTCTCCCAACACAATGGTTAGATGCCAGAATTATACCACTCTATAAACGCAAAGGAGACAATTCTTGTGTGTCAAATTACAGACCGATTAGCTTAACGTCCTCTGTGTGCAAAGTATTTGAACGGATAGTTAAAGATGTTTTAACATTTTTAGTGGGAAATAGTATTATTACTCCAGAGCAGCACGGCTTTCTGCCAAAAAAAACTACAGTTACAAATGTCCTTTCTACTCTGACCTCATGGTATAATCTTCGTCAGAAACATAGGTGCATCCATTGTTGCTATATAGACTTTGCAAAGGCTTTTGACTCTGTTGGCCATGAAAAACTAGTTTATAAGCTGTCTAAATATGGCATTGCAGGGAAATTAC
Organism: Trileptium ribeirensis; assembly: GCA_030248225.1. Taxonomy (NCBI): domain Eukaryota; kingdom Metazoa; phylum Nematoda; class Enoplea; order Enoplida; family Thoracostomopsidae; genus Trileptium; species Trileptium ribeirensis. The sequence goes on along the minus strand of JASANE010005121.1, from coordinate 107,002 downwards.
TTCATTGGATTCAAGCTTTTCTGAGTAACCGCTTCCAAATTACATATGTTGATGGTATTGCTTCATACAAGGCCCGAGTAACCAGTGGTGTTCCACAGGGGTCAGTGTTGGGCCCGCTCCTTTTTCTGATTTATGTTAACGATCTGCCGAAAATGTTACAGACAGCAAGGTTGCACTTTTTGCGGATGATGCAAAATTTTTCGTGGATGTAGCTCTCGACTGCGTCCATTCTGCCACCCTCCAATCTGACTTGACTAGCGTTTCCACCTGGGCTTCTGTGTGGCAACTTAACATTGCAGCGCACAAATGCTCAGTACTGATATTTGGTCCGAGGTGCGACGCGCTACCAAGTTATATTTTTGGTTTCAAATAGTTTCAAGTGTCTGCGATCTCGGTTTTGTCGTGTCAACTGACCAGAAGATTTCCTTGCATTGCACCAAAATTGCCAAAAAGGCTCATTTTGTATCTTCGCATATTTTTAGGGCTTTTAAATCCAGATCAACTGGTTTTTTAGTAAAAATGTTTACTGCTTTTGTCCGACCAATTTTGGAATATGGCACACCCGTCTGGTCTCCATTTTTGCTAAAAGACATAGATATGATTGAGCGTGTTCAGAGAAGTTACACCAAGCGAATTCCCAACATGGCTCATTTATCTTATAGTCAGAGGCTCAGTGCTCTTGAATTACAAAGCTTAGAACTGAGACGACTTCTCGCGGATTTAAACCTATGATATAAAATCATGAATAATGAGCTAGATGTTGACTCCGCAGTTTTTTTCCAGCCTAGTGCATATATAGGACCTCGCTCACATCCTTTGAAGTTGCATGTGCCTTTTGCCACCTCTGATACGGTAAAAAATAGCTTTCCTTATGGTTTTCCTGTTCTTTGGAATGAATTACCAGATAATGTCATCTCCAGCAGCAGTGTACATAAGTTTAACAACCTAGTGAAAGAACTGAATTTAAACAGTAAACTGAGGGGCCGGAGCTTTAGATGACCACCTCGGTCCTCCCCGGCCATTTGTAATTGCGATCATATGGTGCTAGCTGCTATTTTATTATCATAAGTCTCCTTCAAAGTTCATTTGAACCTTTTTTCTTTCAGCTTCGATCGAAGAATTGCAATTCTTGTATTCAGGTCGTTGTTTTATTGTTTTTTATCGTTTGAAATTGAAATTGATTGTCTGAGCCCGAAGAGTACTTTGTAAACAAATGATATTGAAACTTTGAAACAGTTGCACCATATCATTGTGTGTCGTATGCTAGTACTTGATAATAAACTACTACTACTACTACATAGTCAAACTGGAGTCTAATTAACAAAATCGTCGTTTTCAACGGGCTTCATAATCTAATAAACAATCGTGTATGGTAAAAGTACGCAATAACATGCTATATTTGAAAATATATTTCTGGCATTGTCGCGAGATAGCGCTCTGAAACATGGCATCCGTATGATCAAATTTGGCAGAAAAAACCTTATACGCCAGTTTTAGCCATTTCGACTTGGAAGACAAGGCCGGATGTTTTAGCGTGTAACCTAACGCCCATCGATATCACTTTAGTTTTGGTATCGAACAAAACATTTTGTCTAAATCCATCTAGCCAAAGATAACTCATGAGTGAGAATGACAGACAAAAAGAAATTTTACGACTTTCCCCTAACGTCCCCGGCGGAAACTAAGTTCGCTTCGCCCGCTCCGTTTTAACAACATAAATCAATGTACGCTCTAAGTGATATATGTCCACAAAGATTGGCATCAAAACATGCAATACAAGCAAACTTGGATATGCCACGCAAATAAACTTAATGCAGTGTTTCAGATAAGATATGTCGAGAAGTATATATATATTGTAACATTTACATTGGAGCAACGAGTCAGGTTTGTATTAGCGCCACAACACCATTATTCACCAAATAATTTGTAGGTTACTTATATAGTAACGAACATACCTTCAGACAACTCCAACTGCAGCTGAAATAACTTTTCCTTCACTTCCCACGGTAATTGTGATACGTCCACTTCCATGTTTGTTAGATCCACATACAAGCAACGTTAGTTTTAAAAAGTATTAGTTAAATTATATCTGCATTTTGCAATATCAAGTTTTATTACTAAAATTTAATTCAACATATAAAAATTGTATAACATGCGCACATGACGCATATTTATCTGAAACACGAAAATATATTTGGCTGAAGAAAACTTCACTACATATAAAAGATGAGGACATACATATATAACGAAATGATGCATGTTTCAGCAGATTGAACAGCCTTAAATACAGGTCAAAGCCTACGGACCAAAAGTGAATAAGTAAAGTGTTATACAAACAGAAAAATAAATAACTTCACTTCACTATATATATATGAATAATGATGACATACATACATCATATACGTACATATAATGAAATGATGTATCTTCCAGCAAATTGAAGAGGCAAGAATACAGATCGGAGCCTAACTCCAAAAGTTGGATCATCCATCGCACAGGGGAAAACTCATATCCATCAAAACTTATCCAATGCCGCTAAATTTTTTTGCACGCGTTTTGATAAAAACAATGATCTCCTGGTAGTTATAGCGAAAAATAATTTTTCTCGAAAAAAAATCTTCCAAAAATATCAATTGTTGCAAAGCGATAACAAACTATACATACAATGCTTCTATACAGTTAGTACGAACTGAAAAAGCATACGGAACGATCAGCCATTGAAACCGACTTGAGGATTGCGATCAGAATGATTAGTGGTGCGATAGACGCAGGGATTCTAGGAAATATTTGGTATCCCACTCACACAAGAACGATTTTGATTCGAGATAATTGTATTTGGCAAAATGCGACGACGTATATATTATATTTATGAGTATATGACCACTGCGGTCTGGAACTGGAAACAAATGGAAACAGCCCTTTTCGCGTTCGGTAATCCCAAACACCTAATAATGAACTCCTGTTCCAACTCCACGATTATATCTTCGTTTAAAAAATAAGATCCATGAATTTCTCGATCGATCGCTCACCACACAAACGCCGGCGTCGCCACGTCCGATTGTGTTGAATCACCCGTATGTCTTGGCAGTAATTGGCCCAATCAGCAATCGTGTTCGTGCCGAAACTAAGCTGTCTGGCCTGTCCACAGTGGGGGGGAGGGGGGTACGGGGACCCCCCACTTTCCAAATCCCCCCATGTTCGTCACCCCCCCCCCCTCGGCCGAAACTCCCATGTTCAGCTAATTCCAAAAATTTTTTGTCTGAAAATTTATGTTCTTATTGTTTTTACACATTAATTACCACCATTTATAATGCTAAAATATTGTTTTTAGCTTAAAAGTACGTTCACAGTAGTAAAAATGCATGAAAATATTTTGTACTTTTAAGCAAAATTTATCCCCCCCACTTTGAAATTTCCCCCGAGAATGAACATGGGGCCCACGGAAATTTCCCCACCCCCCACTTTTCGGTGGGCTGTGGACAGGCCAGGCTATGTGCAATATTGGACGGATAGTATGGAGACAAAAAATATAACATTCGCAATATCGAAAGGTTGTAATTCTAGAAGAATAGGTTGATCCGAACTGTAAACCATCGTTGGCAAGCACGCAGTGCCAACCCCAATCATCGCTTTTTTCAGCATCAGTAGCCAAGTAACACTACTAAAAATTGCAGCTATTATGCAAACAACGAAAATAATTTGCCACTAAATCCCATTTGGCAGCAGTTTTCAAAGAAGCTTCCCGATCTTTGATTAATATTTCAATTTCAAAAACGGTAACTTGTTCGTCGATAACATTTAATTATAGTCCGGTTACCGAAAAAATGCAGGATTTAGTTTGCCGACGCCGTGTATTCGAACAGCGAAGGCAACGCTACCACGTCCCTATAAGATGTCCACGTCTTTTCTGCACAAAATCGCGGCAATTTTTTGGTCAAACACTTCCCGATTTTTGCAAAATATTGACAAAAACTGTGTTTTTTATTCGGAAATTTTTACCTAAAGAAAAAACAGTTTAACCGAAAAAAAACGCAATCGATAATCAGCATTACCGGATATAATGTTACTGAGCTGCGCACAGTTTTCGTGTATGTAAATCATAGATTTCCTGAAAAATGGACAGTTATGGTAACATTAAATGAAAATATGTCACAAATTTTACTTCAAACAGACGTTCCATCAGACAAATTACACTCTATCGCACGTGAGTGCCACGGGATTTTGTTGCCATCGCAGTTGAGAACATGCAGTCATTGTTGTTATAGTAAAAATCTACGCCACTCGGTCGCTTTGTTCCAGAATATTTACACTTGTTGAAGCATAATGGATAAGGAGTACGTACTTAATATTGATGCTGTTGAGGCATAAACAATATTGATGCATTGTTGCAGTGCTATATAGTTGCTGTTGTATTGCTCTTACGCGCCCCCCCACCCCCTTGAGCGTTGCTGCTGCAAATGACGAGCGACAGTTTGGTAAGCGGAATTTGGATATAAATTTCGCGGATATTGCCTTCTGCAACGTCTTTTCGTTTCGGCCACGTGAAAACTCGCGAGAGCAGAATCTGCCGCAGGAACTACAGCTCCGCAGCGTTGTTTGGAGCGTGATAGTCATTCGAAAAAACTTTGAGTAATTGCCCGATATATACAGTTTCTTCAAAATAGACTGCGTAAAATTGTCGATCAGCGGCTTCCAACTCAACCAACTTCTTGTGTACGATGTATAAATGCTTGGTCAACGCTCGATAGCTCATTGTTACTGTAGCATATCCAGCGTCTGATTCGCAATCCGATATGATAAAATCACTCTCTGACTCCGTTTCTGTTTTATGTTTTGTACATATTTTAGGTGCCGGCAATTTGGCTGAAGTCGATAGATAGCCCATGGCGGTCGACTTTGTTGACTTATTGCGCCGTTCTTCTTTAAAAGCAACAGCTTTTATAGACGGCTTTGACGTCAACCGTTCACTTGAGGCTAGCCATTTCTTCATTCTGACTGATAGACACCTTAGCTAACCATTCGTCTTCCTTGGATTGCTGCTGTTCAGGGGTTAGGAGAAGCTGTCGTCGGAGTGTTGCTGATTCGGCGGTTCCGACATCGCATTTACCCCAAACAGCTACCCACTGCAAGACCCAAATTGGCACAAGTCCATGCGACAGCTGCGGAAAATAGGAAATCGGTGGTTGTTTAGACTCCGGTGGAATTGGTGTTGCAAAAGCGGCCAGAGATATTGGAACTCGAAGAGAAACAGTGTGCTACGGCGACAAACTACGCAGTGTCTCACGAGGACTGGGCAGTTTTGTGAGCTCTTCGTAGAAAGCATCGGTGAGCATGGGCTTTCCTCAACGAACGTACTCTTCCCAGCCTGCGACCAATTCTGACTTGAAACGATTTCTGTCGTATTTGGTTGGATAGCACGGATAGGTGCCCGTAGTTGCGAAAGCGTTGATGATATGCTGTTAGTTGATTTCTCTGAATAAACGGTCAATGAATGTGCAAAATCCTCTCCTATTGATGGGCTTAGTGCGGTCGTGGTCTCTGAGATCATCCGACAAATACTAGACCATCGTTATTTCATCCAGCCAAAAGGTCCACAATGCGAAGGTTGTAAAATATCGGTGGTGTGCGGTGGAAGTTTCAGCTTTGTCACATTTTGTGCACGAGCATGTATAATCACTTGCAGAGACACATTGGACGTGTGACCACCCATGAGCAGCAGCAACGGTCGTTCTGTAACTATTTCACAAAAAGCCACAAAAATCGTCAAATATGTCCGCGGTCATCCAACCGTGGTCGGACACCTTACTGTACGTATGTAAAATATGTCCGCCGCAAAGTCTTCGGCGCAGTGGTCGGAAACTGCGCGCTGTCGAAAAACCACAAATGTGGCAAAGGCACACACTGAGTCGACACGCGGGCAAGTACTGAAGTATTGGTACGGCTTTCTCCCAAGTGCGACTGATACACTTGCTGCCCGAAACCACCCACAAGCCTGAGACGCCGGATCGTAATTAAACCCAGTCTCATCGAGATTACATACGTGGCATTGTATGTCAGGACCTTCTGGAATTTGTTCATTTAGCATTTCTTAGTCTTCGCCAAGCTTGTTTATAAAACGGGAGGATTACGAACGGATTCCAAGTCGCCTCGCGCCGACTGAATTAAAGGCCAAGCGGTTTCTTCGTCGACAGATTATTTCGTGCCATAAACTTGTGTGTCCACTTACCGCTAGGCTCATCATGTTCTAAACCAGCGATCCCCTAAGTTTCACAGTGCTCCCGGAGAACCAACGGTACCTCTGTAGGTTTCAATCGCTTGCCTGCCCGCGCCATAACCTTTATCAGCGTCTTCAAAACGCTAATTACCGATTAGTAAAGAAATATATAAAAAAGTTATATATAAAAAAATTTTTGACGTTAAATGTAACAGCCCGAATTTTACAGAATTGGTAAAACGCCTATAACGCAGCAAAATTCGTGGCGAATGGAGGGAATGGACGACCGGATACCGGTGGAGTGTGACTTCCATATAAAATGATAGAATTGTGTAATTTTATCGTTACCATGAAATAAACAATATTGTATCTCGTTTGTTGTGTACTTGTAAGGTCACACTCCGCCACCCGAAGGTGCACGGGATGATTTTGGCACCGAAAATGAAAGAGAAAGATGATGGTTAGGGGTGTCCGGTCGATCCTCGTGAAAATGAATTGATAGAATACTTTGTTTATAAAATGTATCGCAAATTATATTTGCTGTGAAGGACAGTGTGCGTTCGGAGAGGCCAAGGACCAACGGATGTTTCATGAATCCTGGGTCACAAGAGAAACATTTGGTCGCCCTGAGCCTAGTCCCAGCGCACACGCCGTGGCATTACCATTAATTACCGATATCTGCTGTGCGTCAATGCTTATTGCGTATATATGTATTTATGTGCGGGGTCAGTGTAGTCGATCATATTTAGATAACAAAAACTTTCGGTTTTGGAGAAGTGAAACAGCGGATATCGCGAGATACAAAATTTCCAAGGTACTATTTTACGGTAGGGCGTCAAAAGTCAAATTTCGGGCTTTCTGTTAAACCCAGGGAACGGGGTTGAGTAAACCTTATAAAGGACTCCCTAGGAGTGCCAAATTGCCCAGGCGGGTCAAAAAATTCGGATCCCCTATTAAGTACTTACGGATCCCCGAACAGGCGCTCATTTTCTAAGCCTAAAAGGACACACGAAATAATTAAAAGTCCCCGATTTTTTGAGCTTGACACACTTATCGGGTCTCACCCTAACTGATTAGTCGAAAACTGGGGCCGCCCACCCCACGGGTCGCTCAGGATCCCCTGAACTGAAAAGAGACATCAAAATTTCCGCTCTCTTACGCGTAAAACGGCCTCTAACGGACCACTCGTGGGAGATACAATTAAAATTTGAATTTCTCTAGCAGCCGGTCTGCCAGGGCATGATTCTGGTCCTGCCCCCGACCGACGGCTGTCTTTCGTTCATAGAAATCGGCAAAAATGTGCCGATATTCCTGCTCAAAAAACAACGCCCCAAGCGCTGCTATAAACTTCTCATAAAATTTTGCCGCACCGTGGCGGTTTTGTTTTCTTGGCGAGCCACGGCCACGTGTAGCTGCTGGCCACTGTGTCGCTGTTTGCCGCAAGCTGTCGGCGTGTTTTCTTCATCTTGCTTAGGCTAGGTTTTTGTTTTGTGTTTGGGAGCCGGGTATAGGGGCTAACCCGAGAAAAGGGGGGTCTTAGCGGGTATAACAGAGCTGGCCCATTCGGTGATGCGGGACCAGTCGAGCTGTTGTTTGGAAAATGCTGGTGTGTTTTGTCGGCGGTTGTCGCCGCAGCTTTTCTTTTTCTTTTCCTTTGCTTTCTTTGGTTTTCTAGCCCGGGTGCACTCTTCGGCATGCAGACGTGTGGAAGAGATCAGCCCGAGGCGCTTTTCACTATTTAGCAGATTTCGATTTTGCTTTACTCAAATAAGGGGACTGCCCTTGCGGATGTTGGGACGTCCGATGGATGCCACGCGCTCCCGTAAGTGCAGTATCCGCGCCGCTAAAATCAAGGACTAAAATTCTGTCAAATCTTGATCAAAAAGGGGGCACCCCTCGCTCGACTGGTTCCCCACCCACTGGGTCGCGCTGTACTCGCTAACGCCAAGTGGGTGCATTATTTTGGTTGTACTAGTTTTGTGCAGAGTTTTTTGAGTAAGGCTTTCTGCCGTAGTAGGCCTAGGTAGTTTTACAGAAAGTGGAAAGGAATTTTTGTGCCAGCATGTACGGCGGATGTGAAAAATCCGAGTGGGCTACCTCTAGGAGTTATCGAAAATGTACACACGGGGTTTAAACGAACAGCCAACTCGAAGGCAGCCGCTAGCTTGATCGCGGGGCAGGGTTTTGGAAAACCTCAACCATAATCTCATTTTGAAACACCGTTTTTCGATCCACGACTTTCAAAATAACCGCTGGCAGGCGTTTTCCCCCACCGCGCGTAGTGCTGGGTCCCGTAACTTTAAAATGTTATCACGAATTCAGCCGCGCTATGCAAAAGTGGCCACAGAGAGTTGCCCCTTAGTTTCGACCCGCACCTAAAGGTCTCGTCGACATGGACGAGCTAGCTCGGCTCGCCAAGGAGTCACGGGAGGCCCTAGGTGTCCCTGCACGAAGGTTAACACGGCCTTGTGTCCAAACATCGGGATCGGAACTTCCCGTAGCCTAAATTTCAGCACATCAGTAAACCATAAAACCTGTCAAGTCGGCTATAGTGAGGCAGATCGTGGAATGCGGCTGGTTTCGGAGTTGAGCAGGCGTAATTGGCTTGTAGGGCCGAAAAGGATGCCCGAGAAAACGAGTGCAAAAGGAAATGGACTTGACCGTTTGTCAGCAACCCAGGCGCGTAAGGAAATTAGGTGAACAAATTTAACCGCAGAACACGGGTCGTGCAGATAAATATTTTCCAGCTGTTTGGTTTAATTAGGGTTATTATGGGTTGCGAACAAACGGTCACGTCCACCGAAAATTTTAGGACTACAGTTTAAGTAACAAATTTCGGGTAGAGGGTTCGGCGTTTCTAAAAGAGCCAGATGGAGCTCACATCTTTAATTTCGTCATCCAAATCAGGGGTTGCTAACTATTGGAATTTCGAGCTGAGGGTTCCGCATCCCTAAAAGAGCCGAGTGGAGCTCAGAAGTCATTGTTTCGTCTTTCAGGGGGTTCGAAAACAATTCACTGATTCGCACCATGCTCGAACTTTGTACGCTGGGGATGAAGGGCCTCGAAGGGCTCTGTGCGGGAACACAAAATTTATATATATGTCGGTAGGTATATACATGTTTATCGTGCCGTTCATAAAATGTATATAGGTGATAGTATACCCGCTGGGGTAATGTATTGTTATGTTAAATTCGAAAGTAAATAGCTGGTGTGTGTTTTTCCAGGCGAATTAGACTCATCTAAGCTTAAGCCTACCCTGCTTCAGAGAAATACGCAGACCTCCTCTAAAGTATGACTACCGTAGTCCAGCCTATGGCCACAATTCTTTCCCCGCTCGCTCTTTTAGGCCGCTCTTCAGAGACACTCGCGACCACCATACTACGTGACCGACGATCCCATCCCCGCTTGTCACTCAAAAGTTTACTCCGAATTCAATATATACTTAGGTTACGACCATACCTAAGACGGGTAAAATTATCACTGCTATGTCGATTTAGACTCATTTTCCGAAGCTGTGGCTAACTAGACTTGCCCACGTTGGCGTTACTACCTGTACTGCTTTAGCAACTAATCCTGGTGCATAGGTTACAAAACTCCTTGGAGCAAAACCACTCCCCGTTACCCTCATAACGCTTGAATACTTGTGACCAGTCGAACCCCGCTAACTACATCCTCAATCTAAACCAGACTAAACCTAATACCATTATTGTCTCCCAGGGACCCGAGTGTTTCGGGATATTCCCTTGGCTCGTCACGTACTCCTTCGAATACGGGCCCTATCATTAAAAGGGTTTTCAAGCGTCCCGGTCTAGGGCCTGGCAACAGGAAGCGACGGAACGATGGGTCAGCGTCATTACCTGTGAGCAGGCTTAGATGTTGACTCTCCCTCAGGGGGACCTCCATAACATTAGATACGTGGGCCATCATAGGGATCGAACACCCTTGTAAATCCGCCGGCAGCCTGCTAAGCTAGCGGTTCCTTTCGGTCAGACCAATGTCTACCGAGGAATCGTGTCAGCCGGTGTTGTCCGGGCACCACAGTGAAAATTGAGGATGGTGCAGCTGGGATCCCTTAGGGCCAGAACTGGTCCTAGTACAAAATATATTATAAAACATTTTTAGCATACTCAGACTCGGTCCGTGACAATGTTTCACGTATTTCAGAATCTTATTATTGTAACAAGGAACCAAAAGCAAGTAATCTATTAAATGCTAGGCACGTCCAGATGTCCAAAATGGTAAATCTAATCGCCAGGTGCGAACACAAAATATATATAGTGTGACATCAGCTTCAGGGGTTTCCGTTTTCCCGGCGAACATTATATTACACTGCTTTGTTTTCCATATTTAAGACACACATTTTGTTTATGCTGGTTTTCCAGTTTTCCCAATTATTCATATTCCGATCCATATTCCCAGCCACGAAAAATGGGAAGTCGGGTGAAAGGGAAATTGGGAAAACGGTATATTGGTATAACGGTATAAAACGGTAAATCAGGATAACCGGAAATAGGGTAAATGAGGAATTGGGAAACTGTGGAAACGTGAATTTTTAGATCTCAATTTTCCTGATTTCCAAATTTCTATTTTCCAAACAGTTTTCATTCTCTTAAATTTAAAATTTCGAAACATTTTTATGTTTCCTTTATCTACCGTTTCATGACATTTTCCTATTTTTTACTTACAAATATTTTTCCGTTTTCTACCTAGTGTCCGTTTCCAAAATTGGATTTTTTCGATTTCACAGCATTATCTCATTTTTAGTTTTCCGTTTTAACATTTACCACTTTCCAAATTAACAAGTTACCGTTTCCTAACATATTCTAAGTTTTCCTGCGACCAACACTCTCGCTTTCAAATATTCACGTTTTCCAACATTGCCAATTTCAAGAGCTTAATGTTTCCCAACAGTTTCGTCCTTCGCCACTCCCAATAATTTTCCAGTTTTCTATACTTTAGTGTTTCCCAACGTTTTTTCGGTTGATACCCTTAACTGTTTCCCAGTATTTCCCACCTTGCGAGATCCTGGCTAAATGATTGTCCATTTCTAACATTTTCCATTTCCTACACTTCTCTTATTTTAACATTTATTAGCATGCTGAGTAGAAAAGCTTCATGTTTTCAGAAGTTTCATAGCTTTCTGGTGCCCTGTTATTCTGTGTTGCATGTGTCTAGCTTCCAAAATTTGCTAGTTATATGTTTATCTTTTTCAAACACTTATCTCCAAAATTTCTACAGCCCGGTATTTCCCGTTTTCTTGCTTCACCGGTTCTCACCATTTTCAAAGTTTCCTACATTGCCACATTCTCTCATTTATGAGACATTCAAACTATGGTGCGTACGAAACGACACATTTTTGTACGTCTTCTTGGACTATATTGTTTTGCCTGCAGACAGTACTCACAAACTATGTTGGAACATACGTAGCGTCAGGACGAATATCTGTAACAATGCCTATACAACAGTTTAACAATCGTAGCGTTCTGACACACTTTGGTTCGTTCATTACGATTATGAAGACCGCTTTTATCTCTAAATAATATGTAATTGTTTGCTATAATGCATAACAAAACTATCATCATAAAAGAGTCCAAAGTTTCCAAGATAGTGACAAAAGGCGAGGGGACAAACATGTGTTATTTTGCGCGGTGTTTTTTTGAAAGCCTCATTACAAATTTTATTGTTCCCAACATTTTCCATGTTTCCGATTTTCAAGATTTCACCGGTTCCTATGAGGTCTTCAAGTGAAGTTGTGTGTAAAACGACTCTAAGCTGTCCAACTGTTTCGTGAGGCGTACGCCGTTTCAGCATATACCTTCTAGACACCCCAGACAGCTAGAGGTTTTTACGTGACTGTGAGGTTTCGCATGAACAGTCTGCGCTAAGGAGTAGGAATTTTGTTTGAGATAGCCTCCGGTGACTATAGCTAAAACACGCGTCAAAGTTTGAATTCTTACCTTGGAGTCTGACAACAATTGTACTTGTCCAAAATTTGAATCTTTCCACGATGTAGCCCTGCCAAAATTTGAATTTGTCGCCTTGGAGACATTTAAAAATTTGTATTTCGACCGTTATAGTATAATTTAAAACGTCAATCGCATAAATCAGTCGGCCAGCACATTTGAGGGCTGAAATAAAGCATGCCGTTCTCGAAATACTAAGCCTAAGCCTTAGTCTTAGTCTAAGGTAAGCACTACCCCGGTTGCAGAAATTTCTCGTTTTCTAACTTTCAGGTCCAAAAATATTTTCCTATTTTCATTTTTATGTTTCACTACATTTCCGTGCCTAGAGTGTCCAAAATTAGACCACTTTTGCGTTTCCATGCGTCTGCCTTCCCAATGCCTTCCTATCTGCCCGTTTGATGTTTCCCATTTCCGAACAATTTTCCGTTCAAACTGCTCGTTCGCCAGTAGTTTCTTCGTTACTATACCCTAACATTTTCCAATGGTTTCCAGGTAGTGTTCTCCAATATTTTTTAGTTTCTCGCGTCTCTATATTTCCGCGTCTTCCTAGTAAATCTTGTCAGTTTTCATATCCAGCGTCACCCAAATAACTAGTTTTCCGATTTCAAAAATTTTCCTGTTTTTATCAAAATTTCCAATCGGCACTGTTTCCATTTTTAAACACTTTTTCGTGTCTCACGTTTGTGAATTCCTACCATTGTCATTTTCACCTTGCCGACTCACAAATTTTCGGTTTACCCACAATTTACTTACCCCCACATTACTGTTTCCCAACAATTTCTAGTTTCCCACATGGCAACATTTTCCGTTTCCCAACATTTGCCAGCTCCCTAATCCTTCGTTTCCCAATATATATCATGTCTTGCCGTTCGCAACGTTTACACGTTTCCTACTAATCCTCATTTCCCAGTATCCTCGTTAAGTAGATTTACGTTCCCAGTATCTTACATTTACCAGAGTTTTCTAGTTTTTGCATTTTGTCTGTTGTCTGATTAACCATTTTCCCTTTTTCTAACATTTGCCAAGCATGTCGTTATAAATCTTTTGCCGTTCCTTGCGGTTTTCAGATTGTTAAGTGTATCGTGTCGCAACATTTTCTAGTTTCATGTATACCGTTTCTGAATACTTCCCCGATTGCCATATTTCAAGTTCCCTACCTTTTTCCAGGATTTTCCAATTTATCACATCCTTTTAAGTTCCCGTTTTCTAATATTTTCTCATCTGCCTACACTACTGTTTCCTCAGTGTTTTTCATAGTTCCGATTTTCAACATTTGCTTGATTTCCAAGTTTTTGGCTTCCCAAATTTCCACTTTTCCGTCATTTTCCATATCTTGTGCTTCCCATTTACTAGTTTTTCCTTCCTAAACATTTCTTGATATATCGCCAACATTTCAAGAGTTTCTTCTTACAATCCTTAAGTGACTATAACCTGCCAAAATTTTCCCAATTCATGTTTCATATTTGATAACTCTTTTCCATTTGTCCACATTTACTTCGCCGCTTTATGTCCGATAATTTTACGGTTTCTAAATTTTCAGAATTATGTCGTATCTCAAGTGTTCCCTTCCTCAAGTTTTAATTTCCAATAATTTCGTTTTCCTGCTGTTAATTTTCCTGCTTTTTAGTATTAATTTCGTTGGCCATTTTCTCTTACAGAAGCATTTTCTCATTTAACAATATTTTTCTGTTTTAGTACTTTACTGTCTCTCAACACTCTGCAGCTTAGTGATCCCCAACGTTTCTCCGATTTTTTAAATTCTTGATTCGCTACACATTTCATTTTTCGTTTACCCCATTTAAGTAGTTTTCCGTTAAAAAAGATTCCTGATTTCTTTTTGATAATTCAGATTTTGAATATTTTGCTTATTCTTATACTTCTTCCTACACTGGATCGTCTCATTCCCATATATATCCAAAATGTCGTCGCAGGTGACTTTGGTTTATCGTACTTTAAACTCGCTGAGTTCTAATAGTATGCAGGAGTGCAGCACCAAAAGAGGAGGAGGTATTTACCTTCCCTCAACTTTTTTGACGGGGTAACTATAGTACTTTATGCAGTACTGTCCAGCCGTATTCCAGATGGCGAATACTCGAGTTGCTTAAATATTCATCGCTATGCATCAATTTACGTTCCCAAATTATATCGTGAACGACCTATCAGAATTGAAGTTTGATGCCTATGTTTGGTGTTTTGCAAAACCCAGCTTCTCAATATATTTTATAGTTAAGATGCAGATGACCAGAGTTACACGCCCACTTTCGAGATGGATGCTGCGCCCCTGATAGTATGTGATCATTTCGTAACGATTGGTAATCTAAACCACGAAGAATCGGTCGTTACGCAATAGCTTAAAACTCTCTGCTACACTATGATCACCGTACTCATAAGTCCTGCCTCGTACGACTGAAAAACACATTGAAAACTCACTAACTTCGCCAAAATTCACAATTTGTTGTATCAAGTCTACAGCTTTATACAACAGATGGATAATCTATTACACTATTTTATAGCAATTATATAGATCTTTGCTTGGGCCTTTCACTACTTTTGACTACGTCCGAGCTCGCCAACGCATCAAGCGAATTTCTATACCCTGCCCTATTTTTACATTTGCAAGGATTAAATGTAATTATACATTTGCAGCGGTAAATATAATGCGGTATTACATAGCTAGGCTATAAGATATAGGTGATGTATATGTTTTCTTAAATTCCAGTGTCAAATGCAATTGTTGGGGGTGTGGTAGGCTATCTACTGGCTCCCGGGTGTAAAACTTCCCCCAAAAATCCTAACTTCAAAGTAAAAGTTTTAGTTTTCACAAAATCACTATTATACATCAACAATTAATAATAATAATTATACATTTGCAGCGGTAAATATAATGCGGTATTACATAGCTAGGCTATAAGATATAGGTGATGTATATGTTTTCTTAAATTCCAGTGTCAAATGCAATTGTTGGGGGTGTGGTAGGCTATCTACTGGTTCCCGGGTGTAAAACTTCCCCCAAAAATCCTAACTTCAAAGTAAAAGTTTTAGTTTTCACAAAATCACTTATTAATTGGTCCCTACCCTAAAGAATTGGGTCCTTAAGATGCTGCGGTCATTGTGCCGATATACAAAGCACTAGTACGTCCTATATTGGAATATGCAGCAGTTATTTGGTCCCCACAATACGCCAATGGAATTGAACGTTTGGAGAAAATCCAACACAGATGTCTTCACCTCTCAAACAGTTACCATTTTGACGAAACGTCGTCTCTTAAATGCCGTCGGGATACTATTGATATGGTCAATGCCTACAAAATTTTGCATCATGAAACAATTCTAAAACCTGACGATCATTTCTCTCGCCCGCATCGCATCTTGAGGGGTCACGAGATGAAACTCTTTCACCCAAACATACGGACTAACATTCGTAGCCATTTCTTCTCTTGTCGTATCATCGCGCCGTGGAATATGCTTGACAGCAACACTGTTCTTTCACAAAATTTGGACAAGTTCAAAAATAATTTGGGAGATGTGCGGAGAATGCCACGCTAAGGCAAGCGCCTCTAAACCCTCTTAAGGTACGACCTTATTTTGTTCAAAATTTTAAGTTTAATTGCATAAATAATTCGTGCAATATGGTTTATTAGTTAACGAAGTTGCGAAGTTACGAAGTTGCGGATCTGCACAATAATTGTTTTTAATTGTTATATTTATCGTATATACTTACCGGGCTAGCACTAGTGGCTTGTAGATGACACGTGTTGGTCGGGTTATTGTGCTGATATACTTGTTGGGCGTCTCTAGGCTACCAGGGGTCGCAAGATACCGAAAACTTAAAAATCTCCCTTTTCAACAACTGAGTTTTCACTTTTTCAATCATTATATTCCCCTCCATTCTACGTTCTTAGTATATTTCTGTTTTCTTGTTTTCGCCTTAATTCCTACCTAATTTGCATATTTTGCTTTAATTTCTTATTTTATCTAACATACAGTTGGCTTGTTTTTCAGTTTTTCCTTTCGTGCAGTTGTGTAGTTGTTGAGGTGGAGTGAGAGTGTGTTTGTTATCGACAGGGTCGTTCGGCGTCCAAGCTCAATAGTTACAGCGTAAAGAATTACGCTAGTTCCCACTTTTTGCTACTATTTTCGGGTTTACAAGGGGCGGCTTAAGAAGTGATGTTATTCTTGAGAAGACCGGGTGAGTAAAGGGCGAGGATTCGGCTACCCCATCTAGCCACCGATAGTTCCGTACTACTAATTCCGGTCAGCCATCCGCGGGCCGGAATCTCTATTCGATCAGCCATCCGCGGACCGGAATCTCTATTCGATCAGCCATCCGCGGGCCGGAATCTCTATTCGATCAGCCATCCGGGGGCCGGAATCTCTATTAGATCAGCCATCCGGGGGCCGGAATCTATTCGATCAGCCATCCGGGGGTCGGAGCACTTCAGAAAATAACTGGATAGTAGCTCGCCACTACTACACAGTTCTTATAATAGCATAGTTCGTCAGCCATCCGAAGACAGCTATATTAATATAACGGCAGTAATAGCGTAATTCTAAGGAATTTGGTCAGCCATACGGGGGCGAGCTGTATGAACTCACAAGAGCTGTGAATGAAGTATCAGCTAACCTAATTCTTAATCGCTATTGTCGAAGTTAATGCGGTGCTCGGCCATCCAGGTGCTGCCGATTAAATAAGATCAGTACTCAGCGTAATTCTAAGGAATTTAAAAAGGTAATCAGATGCTCGTGTAATTGTCAGCCATCCGTGGGCAATTGATGAGTGATGAGTGGCTAACTGTATTAACTATTTACTAACATTCGTGACTCCAATATTGAAGCAGTCAGGCTCATATAAGAAAGAAAATTATCGACCAATAAGTTTAACATGGTGTGTGTGTAAAGTAATGGGAGAATAGTTGGAAAGTAATGGGAGAATAGTTGGAAAGCAACTGATGGAATTTGCTACGAAAAATAAATTGCTGTACCGAACTCAATTAGGTTTCATTGGGAGTATATAAATCATGTGAGCTGCAACTAAAATTGAAAAAGTCCAATGTCTCGCTAACAAGCTTATTCTTGCTATTCGACAGCTTCTTTACGACGATCGCTTATCCTACCTCGGTATCTAGAAGTTGGAGGCTAGATGAATACGTAGCGATCTTATATTAATGTACAAAATGACTCATGAGGGTGTTGGTGTTGATTCTACTAGATTCTTCGCCGCTGGATATGCTGGTACCCGTGGTCAGAACTTTAAGCTAGAGACTGTAGACACTGTAGATGGGCGAAAACATTTCTTCTCTCATCGCGTAGTCCGCTTATGGAACGCTCTTCCTTTTGATGTAGTTAACGATCCTTCATTGTCATTGTTCAAACGCCAACTACATGACGTTGATGTATTACGTTCTTAATCTATTAATTGTTTTTTCAATCGCAATCTAGCTTCGCTCCGATACGAGACGTTACTTCCTTCTTTTTCGATGAATACATTCCAGCTCTTCCCTGACTAATTTTGATATTTCGGATCTTGCGCGAGACATTGACGCTCTCGGAGCTTGGGCATCTATGTGGTTCATGCAACTTAGTGTTGCAAAATCAGCATGTTTACATTTTGGCAAAAATAATCCATGTCATACATACCGAATGTTAAACGAAGTGATACCCAACAAGTCGTCCGAAAAAGACCTCGGTGTAATAATAGCTATAAACCTTAAAGCAGTTGAGCATGTTGCTACCATCATTAAACGCGCCGAATATGTTATGGACTGCATCCGACGAACGTCTAAAAGCTTAACGAAGCAGGTGTTCCTAATGTTATACAGGTCGCTTATAAGGTCACGATTAGAATATGCTTCATGTGTGTAGTGTCCACACTATCATAAGGACGTTAATCTAATTGAACGGGTGCAACGACGTGCTACAAAAATGGTTACCTACCGGTTTGTCCCATCTACCTTATGATGGTTTACGTGTTCTTCGCCTCCAAACGTTAGCAACTCATAGCTTTAGGGCGGACTTAATATTCTTATTTAAATCTATTCACGGTATCATTGACTTCCCCGTTACAACATGGTTTGAGTTCGTACAAAATGATCGTTTACGGGGCCATCCATACAAGCTGAAACCGCGCATACACCCCCGTTTGGACATTTCTCGCTTTTCATTCGCTTACCGCGTCATTTCTGCATGGAATGATTTACCGGCTTCGGTGGTGTGTGCTCCATCGGTCTCATGCTTTAAGTTGCGTCTTCATCTTTCCGGGTGCCTTCCAGAACTGTAGCCTGCGTCGTCCTGTCATGATGTTTCAGATCATCTGAGGCAATTGTATGCGATTCGATTGATCAACTGTGTTTTAATAATACGGTTTTGCCAGATGGTTTCCAAAGATCGTTCGATTGGGGGTGCTATCTAGTCAAAGGTGATTATGGTCAATCGTTGCGAAAAAGGGAAATTAAATCTCGTATATTGTATATTATGCCTCTTCAAATTGTACCATGGAAGTGAAAATGTACGTATTGATGCGTAAAACTAATCGGTTATTTTGATGCTGTGACACGTATTCTCGATTATGGCAACTGTGCAGATGCTATATACGTTGATCTTCGTAAGGCATTTGATATAGTGCCGCATAATCGCCTGCTTTGGAAGCTTCTTACGGCATAAAAGCGCCGCTACTCGACTGGCTGCGAGCATTCTTATCGAACCGGACACAGACGGTTGTTATAAACAGTACTGTGTCGTCAAAGTGTGCTGTTAAGTCTGGCGTGCCACACGGTACAGTGTTGGGACGCATACTTTTCTTGTTTTTTATTAACGAATTAGACGAGTTTGTATCAAGTGCAGTATGGAAATTTGCTGATGATACTAAGTTGCTGCGTTGCCTCCATAGGAAAGCTCCAGAAATTGATCGAGACAGTCTGCAACAGACTTGATTGATATCATTAGCCGCCTTTGCTGATACCTGGTTGCTGGAATTTAATGTGTCAAAATTTGCGGCGGTCCATTTTTGGCTATGGAAATCCCAATACTCTGTATAGTATCAATGGCGAGATTATACCTAACTGTGCAGAGGTTACCGATTTGGGAATTTCTGACATGAATTCCAGTCGCCATTGCTTAAAAGTGGCCTCAGCGGCTGAAAGGACGTTGAAGCTATTAAAAAGAAATTGGAGCTACTGGGAAATGGATAGTTAGTGCCATCTGTATTATACGTAAATTGGAGTATTGAATTTGTGCATGGGCGCCATACCTCTGTCTTGATATAGAAGTGTTGGAAAGGGTCCAGAGACATGCGACCAAGCTTATATCGTGGCTTCGCCCATTTCAGTACGAGGAACGATTGCGCCGACTTCAACTGCAATTCCTATCTACAAAGATATGCAGGGCTGATTTGATTTTGCTTTACAAAATACTGCATGACGTTACGGACTATGACTGGGATCGTTTGTTTGGGTACCAAACGGGCTTTAATCTAAGAGCACAGAATTTCAAATTACAATCAAATTGAACTATTCGACTTGACTGCCGTCTTCACTTTATGGAGAGAGTGTTGAGGCTTTGGAATCGGCTCCCGGAACATGTGGTCACTGTACCAAACGTAGCGACGTTCAAAAGGCTGCTTCATGACTCGCAGACGCTGCCCGATCCCTGATTATTTTTCTACTGGCCTGTAGCGTATGTTATAGTTAACGAATGCGATCAGCGCAACAGCACGACATAATGAGTCGGCATCAACCCAAATGTGACGCCGAAAATACTGTTTGATATACCTTAGATATGGCTCTAAAGGCGTATCTTAGAAGTATTATGCAACATTTCTATTATGCGTACTGGTTTGGGAACCGGTAAGAATAAGAATTGTATCGACCTCGCAAGAGGGAAATAGAATTGGCGATTCCTAACTCTTAACCATAATAGAAATCAAGAAGAGCCAAAAGTGTTAGAGCATATTGTGGATTAAACGGGACTAAAGATCAGAGCTAAAACCATTGGCAAAAAGCACCAGGTTTTAGCTAAATTACAAAAAAGGTGCCTTATTTGTGTTCTATGTCTTTGTAATAAACATTTTGTTTGCTGGCTTTCCTAGACGATTGGCTTATTCTGTAGTGAGTAGAGCTAGTCTTGCGCGCTGCTCAGTCGCATTCGCAGCACCGCAAAACAATAAGCAGACGTCAAAAAGAATGCTGGCCACAACGGTCCCAAAAATTTATCTCAGAAGTGACTTGTCACGTGATACGAAAATAATGCAAATTAATAGAAAAATAACTCGTTGCAAAAGCTTCGGAGCGGCGGCCGCTTCTTCATCCCTTCTGGAACTGTCATGTATATGTCCTCTATTTTGATTTTTGTGAAGACCCAGTCCATGCACTGTTTGTTGTTTATTTTCTCATGTTGTTTATTTTCTCATGTATGGATTTTTGCATGGAATGTTTTGAAATAAACACTTGTTGGTATTAGGAATAAAGTATAACAAATACGATTAGTTTGGTATCTAGAGTCCAACTTAACTATTCAATAACTTCATGGGGTAACAAGGGTTTTCCGATTTTCAAGACAGTCATTTTTCATTTGCGTGGCTATAGCTGCGTTCAGGGCATGAAGAATTTAGGGTTTATATATATACATCAAACACAGAGCATGTTGCAGGTGATTACACATGGCCTGTTCAATCCAAATCTCCCATGTTCGTGAGACTTTTTCCCATGTCCGTTAGCCCACTCGGGCAAAACCACACAGGTTAAGCTAAATTCGAAAATTTTTAGTGTCTCAAACTTTTTGTTATATATATGGGTTTATATATATAAATATATATACCTTTTCCTGGGGTATCAATCTTAAAGGATTTAAGTTCGACGAAGCTCATTTTTAAAATGTATGTTTTCATTTTTTTTTGGTTCTGTATTATTTATTTTGAAAGTACCTGCGCATGGAATGATAAATGGATGCAGTGGAATACATACTGATTCCGTGTAGTTTGCATGTAGTGTTTAGTGTTATTAATCCAACTAAAACAGTACAGGCATCAACAATGTGAATGAAAATTTAACTTAGCGCTGCAAGGAATGCACTATAATATCTGTTAACCCTGTAGAACGGTACCTACGCAAAATCCGCAAGAATAGACACATTTTGTCACTTTCCTAATATAGATGTATGTAGGCCAATCGAACGTATGTATAGGTTTTCGGGGTTGCTAAATACAATAAAAGGAGTTGTATTTCCGCGGTGGCATCAAACAAGGCAAGTCTTAGGAGCCGTACTACGTACAAATCATTTTTCAATTTAAATTTATCGTAACATTTGTGATCTATTACAGATTTCAAAATCTGTTGTCTTTTTGGTCATTGGAAGAAGAACTGTAGAGTGATTCGTTTTTGTTATATGACTAAAATGACCATAGCATTGTCACTGAAGTATTGACGGTGTATAAATTCTATAATTTGACCTTGAACGGGCTTAGTTATTTGCATTTGAATGGAAAAACGTTAATAAGGGCAGAGTAGCCACACCCGCTCTTTTTATCCTTGCTTTGCGAGTTAATAGTTTTTATTAGTGGTGTTCGCTAACTAATCTAAAGATTAGTCGGTCCAGAACAGTTCTGAACGCTGATCCTATCTAAAAATTCAAATTCACAAAACTTTTCTCCAAAATTAAATTTGGCACTCAGAGTTGCTGCGGAATTTCTTAGCTTGTGTTACGACGACATTTCTCTAAACATGAATTGAGCCAAAACTACCTCTAAAAATAGGCCTCAAGAAGTAGACTACTGGCATAAAAACTTTATGTTTATCAGCTGAAAATAGATTTTTGACTTAGTCTATAAGAACCAATCCAGACTGGTCCGGACCATGGATCCGCCCGGCCGGAAAATTAGCTCAGGTTGCATCACTAGTTTTTATAGACATGCAACAACAGTACTTTCGAGTTTCGACTTGATCTTGTCTTCGATCTCCACTTTTAAGCTCAAATAATGATTTCAGTCACCGAATCTTTGTTTAATTAGTAAATGTATATATGTCACAGTCTTGTGTAATGGCGCAGCATTGCTTTGTGTACCATCTTTGTTTACGACAGAAAATCATTGACACCATTATAAGGTAGGTATTTACATAATCATTGGTGTGCGAGATTACGGTACAGACAGACAGTGACTTACCTGCCAAGTATATGCGTACCTGCGTACCTGAATGCGTACCTGAAGCTCCAGAGTACGCTCGACGACTTTGTTAACAAATCATAGATTGTTGGTCGGTGTGTCGGCGTATATTTCTGGAGATCTTTGTTGGCCCCGCCAATGCGGGGCATGATTACGTGAAAAGAAACAAAATAAAGTCAATGTTCGAAGAAATTTGACATATGGAGTCTGTGCTTGAACGATGAAACAGATGGGGCGTTTACGACATCTTCTGTAAGGGAGTTCCAAGAAGTAATAACCCGTAGCCCAAAGAAGTATCTACGGCAGTTTAATCGGGGGATGTCCAGTGCATCTATTTTGAACGCATGGCCTCTTGTTGTGGCGTATCCCAGTTTAAAAAACTGAGAGATGTCCATGTCGACATGGCCGTGAAGAAGCCGGTAAACAAATATGAGATCGCTACGAAGACGCTTGTTTTCAAGTCTTTGAATACCGAGAAACTCAAGTCTTTGATCGTACGACCACCTACGGATGAAGGGGATGAGCTTAGTGGCGTGACGTTGCACACGTTCTATAATATCTACATCTCGTTGGTAGTGTGGGCACCATATGTTGGCAGCATATTCAATGTGTGGTCGAATGAGACTGCGGTATAGATGGAGTCATATGTTTTTATTCCAATTTGTAATTGTTCGGCGAAGCAGCCTGATAACCTTTTCTGCTTTACAAGCGGCCTTTGCGCAATGCAGTGACATTTTCATATCAGAAGTGATCCAAACGCCTAAGTCCTTTACACTTTCTGTCTCACGGAGTAAATTCTTAGCGAAGGAGTACGCAGTGTGAGGATTTCCGTCACCGCAGTACATCACGCAACATTTGTCACTGTTAGGACTGAGAAGAAATTCTTCGCAGAAATGTTCGAGTCCGTCAAGATCCGCTTGAAAATCATCGAAGCATAAGTCTGAGTTCATTTTTTCGATGCGTCGTGACATTCGTAAGTCGTCTGCGAATTTGTATACTGAGCAACTGACGTATTCGTCAATACTGTCAACAAAAATGACGAACAAGAGCGGGCCTAGCACCGTTCCCTGTGGAACACCACTGGTTACTGGGCTCCAGGGCGAAACCGAACCGTTGACACGCGATCTTTGATGGCGGTTACAAAGAAAACATTGTATCCAACCGAGAAGAGGGCCACTAATTCCATATTCTTTCAGCTTGTGAATCAAAGCTGCATGGCAAACCTTGCCAAAGGCTTTCCGGAAATCGACATAAACTGTGTCTACCCTATCTGCGGCATCAATGCATTTGGTGGCAAAGTTCAAAAATTCTAGCAGCTGTGTAGTCGTTGATCTTTTTTTCATGAAACCATGCTGCGACTTATATAATAAGTCATTGCAGCGAAGGAAAGAGTCCATACTGTCGCGTATAAGGGTTTCCATGACTTTGCTGACCGCCGAAGTAAGACTTATAGGTCTGAAACTGTTACAACTGGAACGATCGCCCGTTTTGTAAATAGAGACAACATCGGCGAGTAACCAGTCATGAGGCACTGTTGATTCCTGCATGGATTTCGAAAAGAGAAGAGTCAAAGGGAGTGCGATGGCTTCTCGCACATTTGACAAGAAAGTATTGGTTATACCATCATTGCCAGGGGCCGCAGGCAATTTGAGCTTTGCAAGAGCGCTAGATATAGCCTGGGACGTGAATTCAAAAGAGAGCACCTATTTGTCGTACGAGTAAAGGGTTCTGGAGCAACAAAATTGTCAGTGTTGAAAACTGAACCGAAAAATTCATTAAATAAAGAGGCATCTTCTTCAGAACAGCTGCTGAACTCGCCATTCGGTTTCTTCATAGGGCCAATAGAATGAGATTTAGTCCCTTTACGAAGCGCGTAGGCAAAAAAGACTTCCTGTCGGAATCAATGTTTTCAGCGAGCTTCGTTTCAAAATTTCGGATGGAGCGGTCAATATGAAAAGACGCTTCAACACACTTCGACTGGTAGTTTAACCAACTAGCTTGTGAATTACTACGTTTAAAGCGTCGGAAAGCATTGTGTTTACGTTTAAGTGCTGTCCATGCGAGCCGGTCAGCCCAAATGGGTTTGCGTTTTTGAGCTAAAGATTTGGGTGGTACATATACGGATATCAGTTGGGTGCACGTGTCTCTAAATTTAAGCCAAAATCCTTCTGTGTTGTAGACAGTGTTCAAAGCGTCCCAATCTATTTGAAGCAGGGATGAACGAATAGCTTGCCAGTTGGCCCGAGCCCAATCATACATATTTGATCGTGTGAGGCAGGGGGTTGATCTATAGCTGGATAATTCATGAGCAAAGGAAACGCATATGTGGTCCGATGATCTCAACGGGGCGGTAGGGCAAACGCTACGAAGACGCTCCGGCATGGAACATAAAACCAAGTCAAGGGTGTTGATGCCCCGCGTCGGAAAGTTAACGACTTGTTCCAAGCCATTTGAACTTAGACAGTCCATGAAGTTATCATAAGTTGGTGCCCAAACATAGTTGATCCAGTCGATACCAGGGAAATTAAAATCCCCACATATGCAGATGGATTGAATGTCACTCTGGCAACACAAATCGATAAAGTCATTTATAAAGCCATCATTAGTCTTGGTTGATGTTGGGCTCCTGTAAATACAGGCAAATAGCATCTTGGATCCATAGCATGGAGAGATTACACAGGCTACAGCGTCTTCCGCGGAAATTGTGCTATCGAAATGTTTTGGATTCAGATCGTTCTTGGCGTAGATGAGGACTCCCCCACCCCTCCTACCCTGTCTATCACAGCGGAAGTGAGAAAACCCAGGGAGCGCTATTACACTTTCATCGTCCAGCACCGACATCCATGATTCACAAATTAAAACAATGTCGATTTTTGCGTTTAAAACATACATATCGAGTTCATGTAGTTTGTTTAATACAGATCTAGCATTAATCAGAACACAATTAAGATATGAAGTAGGAACACTAGAAACTGCTGATTTCACAGGTCTTGAGTCTGAGTGCACAGATACAAATGTATTAAGTGATTGAGGAGGCAAGATATCAGAAATAGAATTATTTGCAACAAAATTATTAGAAACAGAGATATTATTTACGTAATCATTCTTTACATAATCAATATTTGAAGCCGAATTAGAAACAAAATTATGAACATAATCAAAAACGTCAACACTATTACGTAAAGCGACATTGAAACTATTATTTGCATGTTTATTTACACATTGACCAAGGTTGTTACCACATCCCGATGATCCGTCGACGAGCTTGGCCGGATGTTTGCGGCGGTGTCGGGGCCTCGGCGACCCCCGATGCGATCGGCGTTTTTTGGTCGGATCAATTGTGCACGCTGAGCTTTGGCCCGTTTATATGCTTCAATCTCAAGCTTTGTACGATCGGCATTAACATAGCATTTACTAAACGGTTAATTTTTGTTGACAGATCGAAGCTTGTGCCCGTTAGCCACAATACCATTGCGGACTTCAGAGCTAATAAAAACGACTTTAACTAGACGTGGTTTGTCATCTCGGATCTGGCCTAGACGGAAAACATTTCTAATATCATCCCGCTCACATTTCGCGCCAACAAGCTCAAAAATTTCCAAACAAAAATCAATATCGTGTTGCTTCCTAGTCGCAGGCGTATCACTCCTTGACTCATTTAAATTAGAAACAACAACATTACACATTCGACGATTTCTTTCGTCAAGTTCATCTAATATTTTAAATGTAGCATTGTCAGTGGATATATTACCATTAGGCGTTTGATGATTCTCCGAAGCAGACAGGGCAGGGGGTGGGGGGTTGGCCGCTCCGGATAGTATAGTATCAATTTTGCTTGATAATGCTGTTAGCATGTTTTCAAACCGTTGCTGGGTTAGCTCGAAAGCAGTTAAGCGATCTTCTAATGTAATCAGAGTGGCTAGATCCCCATCAATGGTCTTTTCGCAAGCGAAGCAAAAATATTGAATAGAGGAGCCCTGGTTCAGAGAATCAGCAACCGCTGAACTGACCTTGGCGCTGGTTTTGTGGCAATATCTTCGGCATTTCGCACATTGGACTTTCGAATCGATATCAGAGATTTGCTTATCACATTTCAGACAGCTGGGATCAACGGCATTGTCGCCGCTTTTACGAGTATCAACCATGGTGTAGCACAATTCAATTCAAGACACGTAATTATAAACTATTATAATGAATATGAATA
The DNA here is from genome assembly GCA_030248225.1 of Trileptium ribeirensis. NCBI lineage: Eukaryota > Metazoa > Nematoda > Enoplea > Enoplida > Thoracostomopsidae > Trileptium > Trileptium ribeirensis. The sequence continues at coordinate 80,468 of JASANE010005121.1, read as the reverse complement.
TACACACCTGAATGCAATGTAGCATATAGCAGCATTATAACTATAATGAATTCGTACTGGGATAACTAAGTAGGCATATAAGGTGGCGGAGTCGAATCTCGTCATAGCTAACTTTTCAGCTGGCTATTTTTTTACATATCTTCCTAGTTTAGATCGCGTGAAGCCTTTCTGTCGATCTGGCCGACATCCGATTACAAAAAGGCTGGGCCGAAATTCTGTTGATCTGGGCCAAGCCTACTTCGATTTGCAATGGCCCGGACCGGAATGTTGCAGCTCCGGCCGAACCGGGCCGACATCTATTTCCAACTGGCCGGGCTAGGCCACGAAATTTCGGCCTGTTTTCGCGTGTATATATCGATAATGGCTGCGCATCCACTTAACTCACGCCCTCAAAAGTTGCATCGAGCGAGTTTTGACTCTTGCATGCTATATATTAGTTTCAAATTTACAAACTCTAATGGCTGGCTATAAGAATTTATATATATACCATTGTTACTTTAGTAGTTTAGAATTTATAATTTACGCCCCCGAAAATAGAAAATGGGATTTTCTGGACGTGGCGGCCGTGGACCAATGCGCGGTGGCCGAGGAGGATTTCATAGGCCTCAAGATACTGGACCGCCCACTACAGTTACAGGCAAGTTTACCGAGTGTCGTACATGTACAGTACATGCCAGAACCGCATGTAAATTTTTGGGCCGTAGTATGTCATCATATGAGTAGCGAGCACTATCCATTCGCGAGTGATGAACATATTTGATGTGTCTTGCGGTACCCCAATTAAAGCTTAATAATACTCTTTCCACAGAAAAATTACGCCTCCTGTCGTGACAATAAAGCATTATTTTATAAAATATTATTTTTTGGCGCTAAAAGTGTGATGTAATTATTTTTAAAATATTTTTGTTAAAAGTTTACGACAATCTCTGTCGTAGATTATTTTATAACACTTGTGTTATTTTTATAATGTAAACTAAACTGAGCTCAACCTGCGATTACCGATTACAATATTTATTGTTTTATTCAGTATGACAGTTTACTAAATTTGTTAAATGGACACACCAACTGAATCATGATAGTTTGCACCATCGTTGCATTCCGCGTCTAAACGAAATTAAAATCAGCATTAGTTACAATTTTTGTAAATTTTGTTAAATATGAAACGTTTCATTAAACACATATATTAGACCGGACTTCCCGAATAAGAAGTGGCAATGACGAACCATATTTGCCCGAATGCGATCCCTATTGGCGTCTTCTTCCTAAAACTAGACACCATGACTGATTTATTTTCTACCCAAGATATTTTTGGTCGATAACAAAAAATGCTGCGCTGACAATGGAAATTCGATAAAAGAATCCCGACCACAAAATAAATAAATTTGTTGTGATAAAGACGCATTGACTGTTTTAAATTTGATTTTGAGCTATTTCTGTCGATTGAAAAGACCGTTTTAAATAAACTAGAATTTTTTGCCTATGACTCTTTTTGGTTCCAAACCTTCGTTAGCGTCGAAGTACCCAGGAATTGGGTATACCTATTCATCAACTATATATAGTTGATGTATGTATTTTCAAGCTATAAAGCGACGTTTTAGCATTAGAAATAGTGGTATTTAACGTTTAAAATACGTTTTGCATACAAAAAATAAATTTTGAGGCATACAAAATTTTTGAATTTAGTTGACCATCGTAAGATTTGGAAAGTGGGGGTTCCCGCCTTTCACTTTATACATGCCAGATTGAATGGGTTGTGATACACAGCTGTATAATCCGGTCGCCATTTTATCCTCACTTTTTAGTTGCTGTGTGCTGTCAATAACTGTCCTACAAAGTGTTTAAACAAGCGTTTTTCAGTTTCAACTTCTATGCCATGTCACAGTGATTTATTAACATAACATGGCTTCTCCAAACTAATCGAACTGGAGAACAGATAAAGTCCTTAGTGGCGATTGCATCCAGTTCATATGGGTGTTTCTCAGCACACCTGCGACTGGGGCACAAGCACAGTAACTGTCACTATGACTCAACGGCTGATTGCATATTTTGCACTCCTAGGAAGGAAACATTTTATCTATTTTTAGCCTCGCCAGAGAGAACTTGGGTTTGTTTACAGGGTGACCACTGAATCTGCGAAGCTGGATTTGAGAACATTTGAGGGCAAATATATATATGTGTGTGAAAATACACATTTAATTGTAATCTACTCGTTAATTAGTGACTGAAGATGTTCTCATAGAGCTATTAGTTTCAGATAAAGGAAAAATTTTGTAGTCTTTCATGTTTAAGATGTCTTTTTGGAGTGTTGGATGTGAGAATTTTCACCAATGCGTTCGATATTGTAAGGATACGGCTTAGAGCCGACCCGACATGTCCAGACCTGACCCGATCCGACATTGACCGAAATAAACCAAAAAATCAACAATTCTAAAAGTAAGTTAATAAAACTTTTGAACATTTTACAGCAAAAATATCAAAATTTGAGGACATACCCTAAATTTGAGGACAAAACCAAATATATAGACATTTGCGGATGTGGTCACCCAGTGTTTAGCCAAAGTAAGGAGGAATTCTTATATATTTTAACACTTCAGAGAAAATCGCATAAATTTAGTTGCACAGCAAAGTACCTGAAGGAACTCTGAAAGACCGATCTGTGAGCATGAACTGAGGGAGATCGATATAGCTGGGCCTCTTCCATCTGATTCGACGAGAAGACAGATATATAGCTGTGTTTAATGGTTTTATTTGAAGTTCCTTTTTTTCGATTTTCCTTGCTTAGAAATATTCTAAAACTGACTTTGACCACACGGTCTTCCATTTTCCAATGAATGCTATCTAAAGCTATTGCCATGGTAATATTGGTTGTGATATCGTATCGGAAATAGGCAACGGAAACACTGTTCATATATTTCAGCTTTCTCAGTAGCGAACTAGCAATGGTGAGTGATGTCACGGGTACTGCCGAGTTCCGACCATTCTTCTAATATCTCCTCAGTCAGATATATAATACTAAGTATTCTATACCAGTTAACATAACCAATCAACGACTGTAACATATCCGATTCTGTTACAATACTATTTATGGTAAAATATTGTTTATGTATGTGATAGCTTTAATTGCAGAGCTCGGAGTCTTTACCCATCCATGCGAAGATCTGTTGGTCATAAAATGTTCTACAGAACGAGTACCTTGGTTTAATGCGTCTGTTTATTTTGAAAACAAACAAGAAGTTGGTAAAATTGATGAAATATTTGGTGCAATACGTGATCATGTAAGTTTCTGTGTGGTTTACATAACGTTCTCAAACTGGTAGTTCTAGTGATCTGGTGTGCTTCGATTTTGAGCACGACGACATAACAATGTAACTGTGTAGTACTGCTGTACATTGGTTGTTTTTAGTACTTGCTTGTTGATATTTATTGATTTATCGTTTAGTGTTTGGTTTCGGTATTACTGTGTCAAAGTATTGACAGGATGCAAACGATGGCGCAACGGAAATTCTATTTCTACAGCAAAATTATTGTAGCGAATAGATATTTGTTGCAAAACTATCTCTATACGTACCTACGGTGAAGGTTAAGCCTTGAGCGCAACAGTATTATTCATCATACTATCATTCCACTTTGGTGTCAATTATTAAAACGGCATATACGACAAGGTCGTAACCGCACGACAATACAACGGATTGGAACAGTATCTTAATGCTGCCACAATTATTGAAACAAAGCAAGCGAAGCAAGCAGAGTTTCCAGTAAGCGTTCTAATGATGAAATTGTGATTTCTTTTGTCTGTTTCTGTCAGTCATAACTCATCTTCGAGTTTATGGGTTTCTATATTTTTTTCATTCGATAGCATATGTGATGAAGATGAGCCCTTTAGTTGAACGCGAGCAGCTTTGACCTCATCTATGGGGCTAAAATGGCAAAAAACTGGTTTTTAAGTGTTGTTTGCCAAATTTGGCCATACGGGTGCCAGGCTTTCGCAGCCATATCTCGCGAGACAATCTTCGCATCGAAAAACTGGACATTGAGCAGAACCCACTCATCAAGATCTACAACTTTGTTGACCACGACTTTTTTGTGGGATCACTACATGGGCCGCTTTGAGCCCGAATATGACTCGTCGAGCCTTTGCTAGAAATTGCGATTTTTGAAATTTCGGCATGTGGTTGTGTTTTTTACCATACAACGAGTGTATTAAGTTATCAGGCACGCTGAATACGATGATTTTGCTATTTAAAGTCCAACATGACTATTTTATATCTTTTCTTTTCATATTTACGTTCGACGAACCCGTTTTCAAAAATTTAGGGAGTTTTCATTAGTTTGGTTGTATATGGCTTGAAGAGCATCAATAATATCCTATATAGGTTTTCGTTACGTTGAATGCGATATTTTGGTTATCTATAGTTAATATGAATATTAAATGTTTTCAAAGGGTTTATAGTCTGTGAACCCGATTGCCAGAATATAGGTTGTCTTCAATAGTTTGTGTACAGGGCATCAAGACTGGGCTCTTCATTCGCTGAAAATTTTGCCAGGGGGAATGAGCCAGAGAGCGAACGATTTTGCCAAGGGGTGCGGGTTCAGGACAGAAGTTCCGTACAAATTTTATGTACTCTGGATGTGCTTTTAGCGAATGGAAACAAAAAAAATTTGCTAAGAGGAGATGAACCAAAGGGAGCCCAAAATTTTACAGGGGCATTTGAAAATGCCGGAGGCCCTACCTCCCAATTTGGAGCCCAACGGTCTATATATATGTTTTTGTTTTAGTTATGCTGAATACGATGGTTCGGTTATCTAGAGGATAACACGAATACTTCGTGCGTTTTCAGTTTTTTCGATGGGCTTATTTCTGACGAGGTTTTAGGGTTTTCAATGTATTTGGGGATACATAGATTTTAGTATAACATATATGCATGAACCTCAGTCGCCGACCTCAGTCAACCGACATTCAGTCAGTGGTGCTGGGGCCAGGTGATACCAGGTGATATGCATGAACACAAAACTGTTACGAGGTGATTTCACAAAATTACTGCTTGACGAAACCACGCTCGCTCCGTTTCATCATCACTTGCTGGTTACTATTATATTACGGTTGATATGTATATCATAAACTAAAATCGACGGTGAAACCGTTTCTTTGTTTGAAAAAAATTGGCTAGCTAGGGCAAAGCAGGAATAATACATAGCTCCAGCGTAACGGTAGCAACTAAACTCGGTTAGTGGATATACATTAATCATTGCTGCATCCTAAAAATAAACCACAGTATTCGTTGCCAAGATCAACAGGATAGACGCAACATTTAGTCTGATCTTCGTCTGAATCTTGTTTTCACTGCTTATTTCGTATCAAGATCTCTGCGATTTGTATGAGATCAACAGTGGCCGCCTATCACCGAAGCGGAACCCGAACAAATATAACTTGAATAAATGGGTCCAGCTATTCAACAGTAACACGTAATTGGTGGCGAAATATACACTAAGTGTGGTACATACATTGCTTTTGGCTATCCAAATCATTCACGATGTTGGAAAAATATCGCGATATAGCACATAGCCCGAAGATAGACTGACCGTAAACTTGCACACAGTTTGTTTAGCGATGACTAAAAGATGGAAGATATAAGATGCAATTATAGGTTTTATATACTCTTACAATCTCAGAAACTATTCAGCCGATCTTAAGGTTCTATTGAGAGCTCCATAGCATCGCACCAAACGTATACTTATCCAGCTAGAGAAAAATCTAATTTAGGCATGAATGGCATACTATGACGCAGGATTTACATTCGAAAATTCATGATATAATAAGATACAGTTATGATTTAACGTTAAATTATTGATGATGCTTTATGTTTGTATGTACATCATTTTAGGGTTGCACGTTTTATTTTCGACGTACATGCTTAGAAATTAGAATCTTCTGAAATTTTCTAGATTTCTCACGTTCGGGCGCCGTTATAATATTAACAAAAAATTCTACGGCGTCAAATCAAAATATAGAACGTCCACGGCATTCACAGTATTTGAACGGTCAAACATATGACTGCACATCTGGCCAGAAATATTTTCAGTCTGTGAGTGCTAACTTGAGTTATGTGCATACAGCTATGATCATTTTTTTGTTTCCAGTTACTTTGCGAAATATGTTTAGAGCGTGTCTGTGAAGCTTGGTGATGATATGAAAGCCACTTCCTTCAAGCAGGGTCAAAAAGTAATAAATTTATTTTTGCAATTTACTTTTTGAATTAATGTTTAGAATTGATGACATAAATTGGGAACGTATCAAGACTTTAAATTCAGCTTTGGAATTTGCCTGATTCGTGACACACAGAGTAAAATTTACCTATGGTATTATTATTTAATTTTTCTTAGTTTATTTCCATTCCTTACGCTATACTTCATACATTCTGGGTTTGCAATAAATTTCTGGAAAGACACAGCTGACTTGGTTCGTTGAGTCTGGGTTAGCTGTTTTAAACTGAAATAGCTCTTCTGATAATATATTACGACCGTAGCTCGGTTGAGGTTCCCTTGCGGATGTCCAGAGCTAACTTAGGGTGGCAATTTTATCTCTTATAAATGTTAGTTTGGCTGTTTGAGGTCCTTTGATCACAATACGCCTATTATTCCGCGTGTTTACGAATTGCAAGACATAAAATACTTTTAAAACAACACTCCATTATAATATGTTGCTATTTTATTTTGCAATTCATCAGTGTTTGCGAGAAGCTTCTTTTCGTGACATAGGCAGTAAATCTTGCCGTGTGTTATCGGTATTGCTTTCTATCATCTCTTTTTTCATGTTATAATGTCAGCTTACATAATCAGACATAGTAATTATGTCCGTGGCTGACTTCACTGTACTGTCAGTTTTTTTGTTATTCACTTCTCACGAGCAGCATTTGGATGATGTCCCACTTTGTTGTGGCCACCAGGGTAATTAATTTTCATAACATCGTACGTAACAGTACGTAATGCAAAATGGGTTTTATATTGTATCGTGCAGTACATGTGGACGCCGACACGACAACCTGCATGACCCTCACGTTTTGCGTTCATGGGTTAGGATGAAGTAAAAGTGTTTGCTGTAAATTTGTACATCATTTATTGCACAATATATTTTAGTTATATATCGATCCATTCAAGTTGTTTCCTTTGGAGAAGTTTACTAATCCCCAGCGAGGCGGTGGTGGCAGGGGCGGTCGCGGTTCGCGCGGAGGACCAGGCGGAAGAGGAGGACGTGGCGGTTAGTATACACTTTATAACTTTTTTGCATGCTACTCTGGCTTCAGCTTCTGCTCTTGCTAATCCAGATGCTGATTGAAACATTCGCTAGCATAAAGCCAGATCAATATGTTTCCTACGCTTTCTGCAATATTTTATGGTTGTGTACAAAAATGTGTATGATTAAAACTGAAGTAAATAACATTCTAAAATGTTGGTGCGGGTCCCAAATATTTATTGTTCTGAATAAAAAATATTGTTGAATATCAACAAGGCTTAGCTAGGATTAACAGAAGCTACATATCTTGTTTTCGTGTGGACGTAGGTTGCGAGAGGTAGCAAAAACATCACAACCAGCGAAATTTTCAAAAGTGAGTTTTTGCTTGTCGGGGTGGCATAATTGGCTTTTATTTAACTTGTGAAACGGAATGGCTCCATTGTTAGTCTTGTGTAGCATTATACCTATGGAAACTTTTCAGTCAGTGCTTAAAATATTAAACTTCGCAACAAGCATTGTTTTATATAGTTTCACGTAGAGAACTATAATAAGTGTATAACAGTTTTATTTGGTTGCTGTACGTGATGAAATCAATGCGTGTTGTGCATTGAATACCGCAAGCGCTAGAGACTTACAACATTAAAAATGGCGATTGAAAATATAAGTTTTACTGACTGCGATTTATGAATATTAGGAATTTTCCGTCTTTGTGATTAATATTGGAACAACAAACACAAGGCCGTGCGGTGTTTATACGTATGTGCTTAAAATGGCCGTAACCTTGTTCTTGGTACAATGGTCGTGTATATTGTTTTTCTGGGACTGTAAGAAATAATTGATACTCATTGTGAGATTTGGAAATATTACTGAGTGCAGACTAGCCATACTGGTAGAGCTTCTCTGTGCTTTTGAGTGTTACATAAAGTACTAATAGCTTCGTGCAATAATTCTAGACTACTCTTGCAAAGAAATATTTGCAAAATTAGACAGAAAAGGTCGTAAATCATGCGTAATATTAAAATTCCGTGTTATATAATAATCATTCTTATGCTGTAGACGATTACTTGTAATTAAATGAGCAGGCCGGGAACCGGTTTTGAAATTTTAACTTTTCAGGTGGTCGAGGTGGTGGCCGAGGATTTCGCGGGGGTGGAAGAGGAGGTCCGGCACGCGGTGGCGGTCAGGGAGGCTTTCGTGGCGGTGGTTCGAGAGGTGGTGGATTTCGTGGGGGCTTCCGAGGTGGTGGTGCTAGCGGTGGACCACCGAATAAGCGTGGTAGATTTTAATATTGGATGCGCACCGATGTGATCTAATAATCAGAAGCGCAAACAACGGAATGACGTTGACAGTGTGTTGGTTGACAAATGGGATGGGTTACCGATTCATAAAAAAAACTGGAGCTGTCACGCTAGTCATGAAGAAAATGGTGTGTCAACAGATTATATTGTACGCAGTTGTTTTATGATGAATTTGGTTTGGAATACAAAACGTAATAGAAGTGTTGGAAGCTTTGGTATATGAACAGTTCTCCGAAGTGAAGTAATTTTGAGGGTAGGGGTTGTTGGTTATGTATTGCTGTTGGTAATTTACTGCCTAAACTGTGCGCCAGAATCTGATTCAATAGATAATGTTTTGCTGACTCCGGAAAAAGTCAGATTTTGGCTCAGCTTGAACTAAAGTTGTTTGAATCAGCGAGTGAGTCAACCTTTAACTCAATATGACTTATCTCTCATTGACTGACATACGGTTCAACTGAATGTAATATGATCTACTAAGTGGTAAAATATCCGGCTCAGTTGTGTCAAATTTAGCTCAGTCTTTATGTAACATATCGAATTTGACTTAGTTTGGATTAGAAACTGTTGAAATTCGGTGGGCAAATACTTCGATCTCGGATGTTTTCCTATAAACCTTGCATTCATGCGCTGTTCATCTTGGCGCAAGCCTCGTACTCTGTTGTGAGCTCTGACTTATTTTCTTAAGGAACCTCGCTCAGCGATCGAAAAACAATACACATGCAAACTCGCCTAGCGGAAGCCCCAAGACAAAAGAGTATCGTTTCACATGACACGCTATATCAAATGTGCTACACTATGTGGACAAGGCTCAAAAACGTTCCGGATTCAAATATTTAGGGTTTACACGTGATTTGAATGACGATTCTTCCACTGACTGCATGTGATGGGCATATTTATGAAACAAATTAATTAATAGTAATAAGTAAGTGTTTGAACATTATGAATATTGACGTAGCTAACGATTAGATGACATGTGACGGTGATATACTTACCTACTATAATACTAGTGTCGAAGCTTGGTATGCCAGTTTCAACTGAAATTAATCTATAATTATGTTGATTTCGGTGGACGACACTTTATCGATTAAAACTTGCATGTTCTATAAATAATTTAACGAACGTGTGCGTATTCTTAAGCTACAAGCCGTCTGATGTGGTTGCTCATCGTTAATACTGTGAAGTAGTTCTAGAGCTAACATAATAGTTAGGACTTCAGAAAACCCTTTCATGCTCAAACGAAGTTGTATATCGTGCCCTGCTTGGCAAACAGGGGTGGAAGCCGGGACATGCTGGTGAAAGTTGTGTGCATAAAACCACTGAGCTATCTGGGAGCTGATGATCGGTTTCTTCAGGAACTTCACAACGCGAGCAAATAACGCACATGGAAATGTACATCATACGGCAAACTCAGTAAATACAACGTCTCATAGTGTGCATTAGCTCAATTTGGACCAAGTGGGAATGAAATGGTTAAAAGTACATGAAAACGGGATTAAACAACTAAAAATGTTCTAAAATTTGAACAAAAATGATGTTAAAGTGATATTCAGCGTAGCTACCGACTATGTTAGTGGTAGATATGAATGTATGCTATTTTATTACTATTGTATGGAATGTTATTAGGATTAAATATATTTTATGCTATATACATATATGTGTTAGAGCGGACCAGGATTTCAGGTTTTTGAAGTGGCGTTTTCGTCATATATGCCGGTGTTATAACCCTATTCTTCCCAGAGTCCACAATAATTTGAACTTTGCTGAACGAGCTTTACCGAGGTGTAACACACAGATGCAGTGGTAAGTATTTATATAACAAATTATTCCTACTAGGTGATCTAAATTAGAATGACCTCTGTATCCAGAGGGCGACGTTTTTGCATACTCAATACTTTGCTCTTAACAGAAAATCCGGTGCGTGACTTTGTGGCATCGAAGTTTAATTTTTAACCTCCACATCGATATTTCTTATAACTGCTAGCGTTTTAAATGTAGCACAAAGCTGAAGAAAAAAATTTTAAACGAAAAATAATCGAAAACGGTCTTTTAATTATTCATCACTTGGCGAGAATCCCGATCAAGATCAGCTTATATAAACCGACTGAAAAAAAAACTTGGCAGAATTTTGAGTTTATAGGTGCTTTATATAAAATATATAATGTGTTAGTGATTTCTTTAGTGGTAATAAGTGTTTAACATTGCGAAGCATGTACGAAGAGCACAGCCTAACCACCCATGCGCTCTTATCTGACGCAAAATATAGATTATGCACTGGAATTGCAGGCGAAACCTATTCCATGCAGTGCTAGCAATCAGGGCGTTTGGATAGGCGGTCTTGTTTAGTGAACGATGTTCTGTAAGCGTTATGACTCATTTTAGTGCTTGCTGCATTCTTTTACTGGCCACTACGGGGCTGCTTTTATAAAGTAGTGGGCGTTGTTATCTAACGAATTAATTGTTCCTTGCACAAACGCTATTTAAAATGGCTTTGTATCCCTCCGAAAAATATTGATTTGTATTATGGCAATGATCATGGGTCGGAGGACTTACAATAATTAAACGGAATACCTATAGTTTGAGTTGACTGGTTAGGCTATAGGGAGGTAGGTGAGGAAAGTGGGTCAATTTCTTCGCGTGCAGCCTGGGTAGTGAATGTGTTTGACAAGGAATTATTGTCATTTAAACTAAACGCAGAATACCTTAAAGTCAATAATGATAAGGTCTGTCATTAAGGGTATATCTGGAAACGAGTCTCCAGGACTGAACGGCATACCAACAGAGTTTACTGCTTTTTTCTCAACTTGTGTATTTTTTGCGTATGTATACCTTGTCATTGGTCAACAATACAGTGCTTAGCAGCTGCTATGCCGGTGTCATATAAATTCTTATTTATAAAAAACGATAAGCGATTATTGAAGCACTAGCGCACTATAACTTCATTGTCTTGGTGTGAATTATAAGAGGTATGTTAAAGTTCTTTCTTGTAGGTTAGAGAACGTGATAAGATATATAATTATACATTCCGATCAGTGCAACAGCATAGCTGGAAGGAATATAACGGACGCTAAACATTTATAACATTGTAAATTGTACAAAATTTAGGACATTAAAAGGGTTTTTCGTGAATTATGATCATTGAGACTTTAGGGTGACGGTTTCTTTTTAGCGTTGTCAACTATTTTGGTTTTGGACGGATTTTCATTATTAAAATTAAAACTATAATCATTGCGCTGCAATTCTTGTGTTATGGTTAATGATTTTTGTCTGACTGTTTCTCCGTTATGAGTGATGTGCGGCAGGGTTGTGCGCTGTCAGCAGCATTGCATATGACCGCTGCTGAAGTTTACGCAATTCATGTTCGTATGGCGGAACACATTAGAGGGATGCCTATCAGAGATGGAACCGGGTCATCTACACGTGACCCGGTCACCGGGTTGTCATGCTGACTTGGTGCATCCAATCGTTGTTTTTGCCATGCCAAGTGCATATTTGGTTTTCTTGATTGCTTCCTAGCGCTCTTCTAGTACCATGTTTTAGACTGTAAAAAACTGGCATTTTTATTTGTTTCGTGGGTTCTCTGCCAATTGTTGCCCGGGCTGTACGACTAGCACATGAAACACACACAGCTCACCGCCACGACCCCAGCCATCCACCTCGTCTGAGCATCCTTGCACTAAGTTAATGAAACTTGTCTTGAGTCCTTCGAATACAATCCGCTTCGAAGCAAAGATTAATATATAGTTGAAGTCCCCGCGAAATGAATCTAGGTTATGCCAAAGTATTTATCTTTGTTCAAGCCAGGGTTGGCATTTTATGCATGAAGATAATGGTACTTCAAGGATTAGGCTTAATCTTAACGTACGGTGACATACATTAAAAAAGGCTGGCTAGTAATGGTGATGATCCGAAATCTTTGCTGAATTTTACAATGCTCGCATATTAGATTTACGTTATCCATCTGATTCTCAGATCCATATATACGCCAAACTTAACATAGAGGACTAAAATAAGTGTGGATTATAAAACCTATCCTCCTAATGGCAACGAATGTAAACTCGACTTAAATTTATAAGAAAATTTATAATTGTTCTGATGTATGAAACAAATTTAGTTTTTTTAATAAAAGGACTGCGGGCTTAAACCCTACGTTTTCCGGGAAGTAATGCAACTTCGTTCCAATTTTTCACCTTGCCTAAATGAAGCGTTTGAATTTGATAAAGTAGTGACGCGAATTTTAAGTTTAATTGGTCACACACTATGTAAAGTAAATATAAAGCTGAGGTGCCTTCCCAAATCGCATTTCCGTATGGGGTGCAAAGAGTGCTATGTTTGGTATACATAACAAGACACCAAGACATCCTTGTCGTGTAATGATTTTGGAGATTTTTAGCGGTTTCCAATAACCTTACATTGTATGGGGGCTACTATAGAAAACGAGTTGTCGATATTGTGAATAGTTTGTCGTTAGAATATATTACGATGATTACGTGTAAAAGTTAATCGAAGCAATATTGATAAATGATTCATTTCGACAAGAATAAAATCTGTGTGCATAACTGGTATTAAATAAAAACATAATAAATAAACTGAGATGGATGCCATGAACACACACTTTTTCAGCACATTGAAGCTACGAGGAAGTCAGCAACATTCGAAAGACTGATTGTGTTAGCTATGGATTTACAAAGTAATGCGCCGGGTTAAGCTACAGGCTTTTGGCCATATTTTATGATTGTGCTTAAACCGCGTCACTGTGTGTACACCGTGTTACCCAGTTGAACGTGGTAACCCAAGTGACACGGTTTCATCTCTGATGACTATGGCAGGAGGCTTAAGAACATTGAGAAATACACCGATACTTTTTTGTTGTTTCGTATGGGAATCAAGTAGCGGAACCCTTAAAGCGATTCGAGGCTTGATCGGGTTGTGAAACACGAGAAGCTAAAGCTAAAGCTCTTTTAGGCTGTGCAATCCTAGGTAGATCTCTTACCAAAGTACGAGATAAGATTATTGTCCAAGTTTTCGAAATGGCCAATAATTTTGATTTTATTTGGAGCAAGATCGATCAAATGAATATCCCATCGTATCACAGCTGCGTCCATTTTCCAAAAACTTTTTCTGAGTATACTGTGGTACGTTGCACACATGGTCCATCCTCCGGACCGCGTTATTATGGAGGCCGAACAGTTTATGGACAGTTTTATCCTTTACCCAAGCAGGAACAATTCCGTCTCGCGAGTAACACTAAAACGTCAAATGGTATAATTTTTGTGGATATTGAATCATAGCTAGGTGTAACGGTCATTGTGTAGCTGGTTAAATGAAACAAAAGCAAGTAGATGGGTTATTTTTGACTACAAGTAAGGTTTGTCCCTGTCAAATGAATACCGGGGCTGTTGTCCCAGTTTTTTTATAAGCGCATTAGTCATGCAGGCTTCAAGTTCGGCGTTTGTAATAGAGGATTTATGATCGGAGGTGCTTATTCTAATTTGCTAATTTGACAGGAAATATATACGCTGTACCAATACCTGAGATCCATAAAAGTTGCCTATTACCGGAGAGAATTTTTAATTATATACATGGTCTTTAATGTTGAAAGACCGATAATGATACGATGCATTTAAAACCGTTTCACCGTTTGAGAACCTGAAATAAAAACCTGTTCCTTATAATTCACAACGTTTTGCCCACTAGAAGTAGTATATAAATGTATATACCTCACTTGACGGTGATTACAAAATTCTGTTAAAAGTGTATCAGAAACATGTTTGGAAATGAACGAGGATATGATGTTTTGTTGGTATACTGCAGTCGTGGATGCATTTTTTAAATCGTACAATTGTCCCACTGAAAAGGAAATTGACGACAACTTCGTTTGCTTCATGACTTACTGGGCATTCCGACATCACGGAAATACAAAGAGCGGGTTTTAACTTTATCAGTTGCGTAGCTGTCCCTGCAATTTGGAACCATATATGTAGATATGAGCGAGATTGCCATACATTTAAAAAAATTTTATATCAATATATACTTGTATAGACTTAGATGTATTGCAGGAGTACATGAACACTCTAAAATGATTGAGGGGCTACAAGCAAGTGCTAATCGGTGAAATTGTTCTCCGCTATGAATTGACCATTTGATTCGAGGACGCACACTGCATAGTCTCTCGTACGCGGGAATCAGTTATTATTCTCGTTGGTCTTAGTTTAATAAATTTTCGACCAGTACATGTGAGGGCTAATAAATATATTTTTATTACTGCGTTTACGTTGATCATGCTTTTAACATGCATGTTGAGGGAGGGGACAATGATTGTATGGGATTGGAATGTTACTGTTTTTTCGCTGTCAATATTACGTTACACTTTCTGTTGGGTGATTAAACACAGAATAGTTCGATTACTCGAGCGCCTCTGGCCCTATTAAAGTGTTAAAATATTGGGCGTTGAAAGTATTAGGTTATTCGATATAGGTTGGCGGTAAGAACTTTGAGCTCAATCATCGGCGCCCTGCTTTATATAAGGAATAGAGAGATTTAACGAGTGTCTCATCAGACGTTGAATGCTGGTCTGTTTTATCTATGCAAGATTTGCGTTGGCTAAATTTTCTACCAAACCCGATCGTATTCATTCTACATATTATTCAGAAGTCAAAATGTCCAACTGGGAGTTTTGATAAACAATTATTGTCACTTAATCTCAGCCGCATTACCCAGCTAGATACATTTAGGCGAGCTTTTCAGAAAAAAAAACTGTATACCTAATCATTTCAATCGACTTCAACAGTAAAGAGTTGAAGTTAAAATAGCAAAATATATACGGGCTTTGCGAATTTGACATCCTTCTATTCAACCATATATAAAAATTGGATGGTTGGACGCTCAAAGGCTAAAACATAAATACTTATCCAGCAATTTTTGACGACAAATCAAGTTTGGTATGCATCAACTAGATATCTCGAAACATAACGAGTCGAAAAAATTAAAATTAAATTTTGGTTTGGCCAGAAAAAGACAACACTAACCAGTAATGCTTGCTAATGTAACCTACGCCAGTATAGTGAAGTGCATCAACTCCGAAGGCTACAGGTGTATATATATATAGATATACATTGGAAAATACAAACCATCTATTTTATTAAGCTATATGTGTTTTGTGTTTTTTTTGGTTTTTTGTTTTGTTTGTGGGGGTTTTGTGTTTTGTTATATTTTTGAGAGATGGTTTTTTGAGTTGTTGATTTGGGGTGGTTGTTTTTTGGGTTTTTGTTTTAATAGTTTTATATATAGTAGGTTTTTGTTTTTCGTGTGTGTTTTTTGTATTTTAGTCTGTCTGAGGTTTTTTTGAGGTTCTGGGGTGTTTTGTTCTCTGTCGTTTTATTGTGTTGTTGGATTTTGTTTGGTGTGTTTCGTGCTGTTATAGGGTTTGGTTTGTTTTGTTTTGTGTTTGGTTGTCTTTTTCGGATCGCTCGCTGTGTGGGTTTTGGTTGTGGGTGGTGTGTGAGTTTTGGTTCGTGGAGTGGTGTCGCTGGTTTGTGTGTCGTCGTGCGTTCTTCCTTGCTTCGTGCTTTCGTGTTTTGGGGTGAGAGGCTCGAGTGGAGATCTCCTGTGCTGTTCTGCTTCTCGCTTTTTGTGGCTCTCGGGTGTTTTGTGCTCGCGTGGGGTGTTGTGTGGTTTTGTTGTTCCGTTTTTTTTGTCTCTCCTCTGCTTTTGTTCGCTGGTGCGTGCGTCTCCTATTTGCTGCGTGGCTCTGCTGTGGTTTCTTTGTTGTTCGTTTGTTTTGCTCGGGTTGTTGGTTTGGGGTGGTTTGGCGTTGTTGTGGGTGTTTTGTTTGTTTCTTCGGCTGTGTCGGTATGTCCGTTGTGTTTGGTTTGTCTTTGTTTTTTGTGGGTGTGGTGTTTTTGTTTCTTGTGTTTTGTTGTGTTGTTTGTTTATTTTTTGTTTTGGTTTTATGTGTGGTCTGTTTTTTTCTGGGTTTTTTTTTTTTTTTTTTTTTTGTCCTTTCTAATAATTATACATAATTTCACATTTTCTTAAAAATAATTTCAAAACAGGTTTAGACTTATCTAGATATAGCTAAAATTGCCTGATTTCGCCAAAAATTGAGTTTAGCCGTATAACGATCACAAACTTCCTATGCGCTTGAAAATCTTATAATTCATGACCAAGTCACTTCGTTGGCAATTATCGTCGGCCTGAACTAAAATCCCAGCATCTTTTGATAAGCATTTACCCAAAGCAAAGGAAACAAAATTGAGCAAATATATGGATAGGCGAGATTACTCTAGGTAGTCTCAAACTATATCACCATAACTTTTGTTCGCGAAAATGTCACAATCCAATCTGCGCACTCTATTCTGAATCTAATCTGCGCACTCTATTCTGAATCTAATCTGCGCAATCTATTCTGTCTGCTTCTTTCTGGTTTTCATACCAGAAAATTGGCAAATTCATGACTGATTTCGTCACTGGTTTATCTGTAATAACGTATTTCGTCAGCTCTCTCATCTGTTTAATCTCCAGAATTACTTTGGCCCGAACTGCCTAATACGAGATATCGATCTCGTCGACGTGGTCAAAAGTAAAGTCCGTAGATGGACCCTTTGGTCGCATGCAGTTGACGGCACTCCTTGGGTTGGGGGGGGGAATTAGGGAATCGTCGTACAGCGATGATTTTGGTACCATTCGACTCAGCTCGACGAGGCGAGTTCAATGGTACCAAATTTGACCATATTCCAACAACTTTGAAATTTTTCAAATTTTGCCCTCAGTACTAAGGGGGACCCGGTACGTTGAAAAATCGAGAAAAAATTTTTGTGAGCAAAATAGACATAAGTAGCATAGATACACGCAGAATGACGAGACAAATTCAACCGTGCCTTATTTATCATGATATTTTCACTCTTTAGCTAGTTATGGCTGAAAAACCATTTTCGAACTACTGAGCTCCACGAGACGACTTCAACGATATATATAAAATGTTACCATATTCAAAATATATTTCTTAACTTTCAGGCTAATTTCAATAATATATTAACTAATCACATTAAATATAGTAATGGCTGACCGCGGACGCCCAACAAATAACAGATTTAACATTATTAACCCTATTAGAGTTTTTCAACGGAACAATGTTGATAACATTCGTATGACCTACACCCAATTCGTACAGCAATGTCGGACATATGACGACATAATAGAACTAGCGGCTGAATGGGGTTTAACTGCAAATTCCAGGAACTGTGAGTGCGGCGAGGCCATGTATCTAGCGGCTCGAGGCGACTTAGGCCGAGGTGACAATTATGAATGGCGATGCAAAGCATGTCGCCACAAGTCCTCTATACGCCATAACTCATTCTTTGCCGGCCAACACATCTCCTTGTTCACTGCACTTTTGGTAATGTTTGCCTACATCGACAATTTGCCCACTGAATGGGTTATGCAGCAGGCTAACATTGCATCAGACACAGCAACGAATTGGTATAACTGCTATTGTGACATTGCTGTGGCCTACGATAATCAACACTGCCACAATACTGTACTCCGAGGGCCAGGCCTTAATGTTGAGGTGGACGAATCCATGTTCTTTCGGCAAAAATATAACCGCGGCATGCCCAGAAGGAAACATGGATGGGTCGTCGGCATGATCGAGCGTCAAACGGGCAACTGCCTTTTGTTTTCGGTTGCTAATCGTACCGCTGCAACCATCATACCTCTTATCAAGCAACATTTACGGCCCGGCACACGCGTCTTTACGGACAGTTACCAAACTTATGTCCAAGGTCTCCGCCGCTTACCCCATCCGCAGCCATATCTTCATGCAACGGTCAATCATCACAACCGCCAGTTCGTTAACCCAGACAACGTCCATGCCCACACCCAGAACATCGATGGCCTCTGGGGAACCCTTAAGAACTTCATGAAGCGTCGACAAGGCATACCCGACACATTGTTCCACCGTACTTTGATCGAGTTTCAGTGGCGCCGCCGTTTCTCCCACAACATCCTCGGAGCTGTAGTGGGCCAAATTCGCGATCAACATCCTTTTTAATTGTAAGTTGTTATAATTTACGTTGCAATATAAATGTTAGAGTAAGCCTAAGCCTTAGACTAAGCCTGAGCCTTAGACTAAGCGTAAGCCTTAGACTAAGCCTGAGCCTTAGACTAAGCCTAAGCATAAGCCGGGGGGCTCCGCCCCCCCGGACCCCCCGTACTAAGCTGTTCTCCCACTAAATCTAATCACGATATGACCAATGCCAAAAATCCATCCATTTAAACGCATAAGAATTTCATTTAAAAATATCAGTTTTCGCTTGCATTGCCAGTATCGGGCTCCATATGTCGTTACCCTGACTACCTACGGATTCGTACCATACACCGTTCGATAGCGCATGGGCTCTTCTATTTCAAGTCCAAACTTGAGCCAAATCGGTCTATCCAATAAAAAGTTACGGTAAAAAATGTAAAAAACCCGATCTCGAAGAGATCGGTTTTGGGGGTGAGAGATGATTGGGGGTCCAGAGACTATGGGGGCTATACCTGAAAAGATGGTGGGCCCCTTCCCTGATTTTCCCCCCAACCCAAGGAGGGCCCAGTTGACAATAAGATAAGGAGTAAACTTGAGGCTTTTCTGCGAACCAGGGCTAGGGTCGACGACGGATGCTAAGTACCATTCACTGCCCCACGCGACCGCGACGTAATCGCTAAGCATGAGACAGCCTGAAGTAATGCCGGTAAAAACAGTCCCGGTGTGTATTAACCTTGAGGATGTGTCTTGGCCGAGAGCTGCTTCAGTTGTCGTCTCTCCTTTTTTCGAGATTCAAATCTATGCGGCTGTCGGATTTGAACGCGCTTTGGAGTGTCTTTTTCTGAAGACCCTTCATGGCATGGTACATAATGAGATCCTCCATCGTCAGGTGCTGGAACCGGCGCGCCGGGCGTAATGTTAAGTTTGCGCTTTCTTGGCCTTTTAGCTGGAGGATGATTTTTTGACTGAAGCATGCTTTCAATGCTTTTTTGCAGGGCGCTACTGGGAGACATCGAAAGAAGTGATGGGCGTGAAGCACTGCCTCTGTGTCCTGGGGTTTCGCAGAAGCGAAAAGTTGCAACCCTTTCCATTTACCGAAATGCTCTAGAGCAGATCTTCGAAACCCACCTTTAAGACATTTTGCTATTTGGCCACAATCTTCGCTCTTTCCAACCTCCAGCTGTTCCTAGGCGTCTTTAAGTAATGGAGGGAACCAGCGAGGACCAGACGCCACATTTTTGGTAGCGTCATTCTCGCTAAAATTTGAAAGTATGCAACGCCACGCCTCCTTAAGAGACCGGAAAAAACCCACGTCCAGGGGCTGAAGTTTGTCTATGGTATTTGCTGGCAAGAAGACCATGTGTATATTATGTTGCGCGCAGTCGGGCGACAGACAATGACATATGAGACGACAATTGGTCCGCCCACAGGATCTTGTTGCCGGGCAATCTATTTACGTGAGGCAGGAAAATTTTTTCGAACCAACTGTTAAAAGCCTGCTCGTCAAACCAGCCGGACTCAGTAGAATCATACAGCGAACCATCTCTACAGCGCTGTTCACCACAACAGGGATCTTCAGCAGGCCCTCCGGTCTTTGCGGCATCGGTAACTAGTATTTTTGTAGACGACATAAGGTGGAAGTAACTCTCCCGAAGCAGATCCACAAAACATAAGCAAAATGTCTGTTTTGCTGTTTCTCATCAAGTTTTTTGCGTTTTTTGTTTTTTTTTTTGGAGATTAGTCTAATCTATTTCCCGGGATCATCGACAACACTAGTTTCGTCGTAGTTGAAAAAATTGTGTCGGAGGGACATTTGCTCCATGTTCTCGAAAAATTGAACCATGTTTTCAAATGTACATTTTTTGACCAGGATATGTAGGCGACGGGAGCCTGCTTTATGCGGTCGCTGTGTCGTTGAATAAACTTGTACACCCAGTCTTTACCAGGATTATCGCAGTTCTAAAATTTTCAAACAGCTTAAGCCTAAGTGCACAAGTGAAACATTTAGTTTCTATTTAGGTTCCATCGCTATAAACTTACTACTATAAGATATATACACTTATAACAATGTTAACATATTGAGCTTTATTTACAGATGAGTTACCGGAGCTAACTTAAAGGTGAAAGAAACCTTGATGATTTCAACAATCAGGATTTAACAGCTTGAAATACAAAACGGCGAGCACCACGTGTAAAAAAGACGGAAATCTAGCGCAAATAATAATGGTAAAACCAGCAGACAACATGTTGTGAACATGCAGAAATGTTGAAAATTTCTTTGCAACATTTATTCAAATAAAGGAATGAAAAAATAAGAGAGCATAAATTTTCAGATGTTTTCTTATAATTATTGCTATATTTTGTGATTGCAGACTTTTGTAGTGCGTATTGTCCAAATTCCAGGCCTACATTTTAGAACATATTCAACTACAAACTCGTTTTAAAGACCACCTTCCCATTCGGTCACAATAACATTTGACAGCTTCTTTCAACTGAGCTGTTATCCAGGAACAGCGATACTTTTCGAAAGAAATGATGGCTCGCACTAATAGATCCTCTTCCGGTTCAGTGAGGGCAGTTGGATGGGTACGGGCTTTTTTCTGTTGATCAATCACCATTCCACACTCCTGGCGCTTCACTGCTCTTTGCAGTGAACCCACGTCCCTAAACTCTTGTAAAACGTCACTCTTGTAAAACGTCATTGTAGCTTCGACCACTCGTCTTTTGTTTATCAGCAATTTCAAATCGCTCCGGGTCGCATCTCCCCCACTTAGACGTTGATTTTTTCTTGAATTCATACACCATTATTTAAACTGACATTTAAATGTTGTAATAGCTTATGCAATTAAATCCTGAAACAGTTTAGTACAAGCATAGATTTGATTCAATATCGGACACTGTGTCGGGCTACATGGTACTGCGAATTTTGAACCGGGCTACATAGTACTGTTATAGTAACTGCAAACTGGAGAGTAAAAGTCATGTCTGCTTTGGTGAAAAGCTGTATAACAATGCTTTGAACATTACACAAATCAAACTCATCCAAATGTGGTGATGCGTTACAGGGTACGCTTAACAATTGGGTGTACTTTTTCCGGATCTTGGTACTATCTGGAAAATGAAGTGCCGTTTGCTTAACAAGACCGAGAGTTAAGTCTCTAGTTATTATATAATAGTCCGCAGTCTATACCATTCATACATGCTTATGCTATTTTCTAGCGCTGAGGGTGAAATGTTACCAGAAGATATTCAGACAACGAGGTAAATTTGTATCAAGAAGCCCGGGTGTATCAAGTATCCCGCTTTGCCCGTACGTACGAATTGCAGCCACGAGTATAATAAATTCGCTAAGTTACAGGGTAAAACAAACGAGCCACGATTCCTGGTTCCTATGAAAATATCATCCAAATACGGCAATTGAGATGTACAGTTTAAGCGTAATTTTTTACTCATTTGCAACCTAAATAATCTCGGAAAGCAACGTAAATAAGGACAAAAGGTGAACTCTTCTTTTCCATGCACATAAGCCGGAATAGATTCATAATGGACTGGTTGATGTTTCTCCTATGTGGCCTAGATGTCCCGGTAGAAGAAGATTCGGAACGAATTTTCTAACTTTTCAGATTTCCATAACGCAAAATTTACCCTAAAACTTAACATATGTTGTGTACGTTAAATGTACTTTATCAACACTAGGAAAAATAATATTTTACTTTGACGACCAAAATTGTACATTTTGAGAAGGCGCAGGATCGAGTCGGATCCAGGGAAAATTACTAAATCGTCGGTTTTAAGCCTAAAGTGAGGTCCATTTATGACCATCATTTACACTGGGCTCAGCGGGACGACGCTCTACCCTTTTGCCAAAAAGTACGGCTATACCACAAATAATAAAGAAAAGAATCCCTAAAATTGAAACTCTGGAATGTTAATTCTGGTCTTCCACGTCCTAATACGAGTGGGACGGGGAATATTTGTCTCGGTTGCTTCGCAAACTTATCCAATCTGCTAGGGGAGTCCAAAGGGACTCTTCCTATTCTTACGGAAGGGTCGAAGGCATTGCCTAAGCCTTCAATTTTCATTACTTAAAACTGTCGTGCAGACATAACTCGATATTTATAATGAGTTTGACTAATTTGGTGTGGGTCAACGGGTTCTCAAGCATGTTATGTATAGAGTTCATGGTTCAGCTATGACCAAAGAATCGTAATGACTAACTACTCAATGCGAAAGGGCTATAGGCTGGTTGACAAAGCTTTGGTAAATTTCCTGATGCGCGTCCTATGATTAATTTTTTAATTTTGAGAAATAAATGCTTGCTTGATCTCTAGTCCGAACGAGTAACGCTACGCTTGAGTGTGCGAGTAGGACGCTGCCGAAGCAATGAACCGATTTGGGGCTATTCCCAATTTCCTCAAACTCGATCGGGTTACAGTGCATAGTACAAGTAACTGATTTCTTAGCTATTGGTACATTTTACTCGGTATCCTACGAAAGAAGTCTTTATGCTATCTCGGTAAATCGCTCTTCATCACTTCGATGCGATGAGGCGAGTACGGGACGTGGGACGCACTCACGCGGGTCCCTAATCTATGATACAATAAGTAATTCCTGCGTGTCCGATTAATTAATATGAATTAATAGGCTATATGATACAATCGTGCAAATGTTATGTCAACTTTGGGATACATGGGCAGGGGTTGAATTTCTATTCAGTTCAATAACAAGTTATTTGGGTATAAACCTATAAGTAATGATGCCATGTAGGTCACTGGAACTAACCTAAAACTATATAAAGTTTGACTATTTCGACCTCAAAATCGCTCTCGAGAAGAGCTCTATTTGTTGTTAAATTTGTTATTCCAAGCTTATTCGGTTCCTACCTATCAAAGGCGTCCGAAAACGTCCTATGTGCTGGTCAATACCATGGTAATAACAATTTCCTATTAATTCCGACACGGTTCATTCCCTAAGCCATTCAATTGGCTCGGCTCGAATAATGAACCTTGACCGCATTCATCAAAATGAAGGGGCAAACCTATAATTTTAATTTCATAATAATTTGCCAGCCTTTCTCCGTGAAACTTTACACGGGGGGTGGGTTCGGCCTAGATTTCCATTTTATTAGGATCAAGTCAACGACCCTCACAAAATTAGTCCGTCTGGACGGGACCCGATAGACACGATATCGCGCCTAGCGGTATCGACAACTTTTAGACACAAAAATTTTGCCACTGCTATTAAATTTACCAACCCTGGTAAATGTAATATTTTCATTGCAACGGCCTTATATAGGAGTTTCGAGACTTCGACATCTTTCGTGCTGCATTGATGACTATACTCAGAGAGAGAGAGAGAGAAATCTTGAACGCTAAAGCTGAAAACTTGGAAAAATATGTGCAAAAGCAAGACCAAAACCTACTTATGAAACTATATGTATACCTACACACGGCAAGAAATTCTATGAAATTTGTGTAGACCTGAGCGGCTTTTGCTTTGCTCGGGAACATATTTTTCTTTACAGGTAAACTAAAAGCCTTAATACGGCCTTTATATTACTTTATAATTCAAATTTTCAAACTCTCCAAATAAAGCTAATATAAATTTCCACTAAATTAATATAAAACCAGTATTTACTTAAGCGCGAGTGAATTTTATATACTAAGCTAACTTCAGCTTATAAATTTAATATAATTTAATTTTGAACGGTCAAGCCTATTTACACAAATACTTCGTGCTCGGTTGGTGGCTCACGCTAATATAAATTTCCAAGTTTGATATAAACTTTATATCAAACTTGTTTGCTTACTGATAAGAAACTATCGAATATATATAATATTAAAACTGCAGTAAACGGCCAAACTTTATGTGAAGTTTTATATAAAGTTTATAGAGACCTGCGAATAAACTTGGAATTCAGCTTGTTTGCGTAATATACAGGTATAAATTAAATTGACCCGTTGTTGATAGTAAAATAAACACAAGTGATGGGCGTCCACATCCAGCTAATATGAAACTTTTATAAAACTTTATATAAACTTTTTGCTCAATATTAAATGTTTGTATTTATTTTATATAAAATTATTTACTAATTTAGTATAAAAAATATTTTTTCTGAAACAGTAGCCCCGGCACCTAAATTTTACCGGGGCCCTGGCCGTGACCGGGGCTTCGACGTTGCCCCGGCTCGAGGCTAAATTAGTTGCACCGGGGCCGGAGATAAGCCATCCCTAGTTTTTACCCATAAATTTTAATTGTCTGACGCATTTGAACTGTATCAGACTCTTATGCTACTAGAGTTATATATTGTTATTAAACATCGCAACTAGCCTGCTAAAGGAACTCAAACACGATTTTACAGAATCGCTGAAACGCTGTTTAATTTGTGCTCTGCGATGTTATTTACAGCATAGATCTAGCATTATTTAATCAAACAGTTATTATTTATGCCATTGTATACTTTACAAGTTACATTTAGTTGTAAAAATATATATTCAAACTACAGACTAAATAATTCAAAATGCAAATATTTGTGCGTGGAGAAGAGACATTTTCTGTATTATTAGATGATCCTCAGTCTAACATTGCAGCAATAAAGGTACGTTCGCACGTTTTATAAATGAATTATATATATATGTTTATTTTATATTAGATATAAAATATCGGTTATAACTCACATTTGCAACTGTTGCTATTGTTGGCTATGAGCTTTGAATTTTAAAGGTGATAGGGTATATAACTATCAAAATTTCGCAACACTATTGTGGTTTCCTGCAACAAACACGATGCTTTAAAATTTTATATAGATCAACTCACCAGCCTGAAATAACAACGTCAGCTCCATACACCTATAGCGGAGGCTCCACGAATTTGTAAACGAATTTTAAGTTTTTTATTGCGATTCGAAACAGAAAATGTTTTTATAATGTATGTATTTTTATTTATTGAAAAAAGAAAAACATGAAATGGAGTTTTCTTTAACTGTTTCATTGAGGAATAAAATAGTCAAGTATTTTTAATTTTTCCCGCTGTGTGTTAGAAATCGTTTACGACATTTTTCAGATCGTTTGTTTACTCAAATTCATTTTTGATATTTTCAAGAATTTTAAGGGACAATTTTAAAAAATTTTAATTTTAGTTTCTAGTTTTAATTATTGCTATCTCTCCGCAGGACCAAAATAGTGCCTTGAGGCTTTTGAGCTAAGGAAATCATAGGAAACAGGAAATACTGCGTACTGGTGGAATTTGCCCCAAGAAAATCTGTGCCACCCAGGTTAACTCGGACTTTTCACAACTGAATTTTATGTGTTTTCATATCATGTTTTCATTCATGCCTTTACATTGTTTTTTGTTAAAATGCATGGACTGTGTGAGGGGCGTGAGTCGGGGAAGCCAAAACTTCCCTGGGGTGCTCAAAAATTCGCCTCTCCCTGTGCAGGCAGACCCGGGATGTATGAAAATTCTGAAAAATCTTTAATTTCTTTCAGATCATAAAACATAATACACATATTGCTTTAGGTATGATCAAATAGTTGTTGCTTTTAACTCTTAACATGCGGTTAAATGTTGGCTAGTTTAGCTGTGTTTCAATTTAATAATTACTGTTTACTTTATTTTGAAGTCCAATGTGGCAGTACTGTTTCCTATTCGGGATAGGGCCCCATGTTAGGTTTTCGCAAAACACAACCACTTATGTTATACTAAATTCATGAAATTAATCCCATAAATTGTTTTCTGTTTATGCTAAATATTTTTAAAGAAATTTACTACAATTTCTAATTATAGTACGTATAGTACTGTAGCAAGGCTTGAAAATTTGCACACTGTATTTACAAGTGCCCGAAAATTTATACATTTATGGCAGATGAGAAAATGTAGCCTCCACACTCAAATTTCCAAAATCCAATCCACGCGAAAGTCCCAAAATTGTGTGCTACAGGTGTCCAACGTCCGTCTCCTGAGGGGTTACATGACCACGGTGGTAGGGTAGGGCAGCTGGTAGAATGTCGTGATTTTGCTATCCTACCGTAGGTAGAGCGATACATCTGCTGGTAGCTCCTTACTTACGAACACGCAACTTATTCTAACATCGAGCTGGCGCCTAGATCTAAATATTCTCAACATTTGGGCGGTTCCTTCCAACGCAATACCCACCGGCATTCATGTGATGGTTAGCAACAAGGCTCAAGCGTAGCGGAAAAACTCACATTGTATACACTTTTGGAAATGTTGTATTTTGGTTTCTAGGTGACCAGTGACTCGAGAGTGTCACAGGAAGTGTCTTCGTCCACTTGGCTTAAGGAAAATACAGTAAAATCGATCGACTAAAACAAAATTGTATTCATAACGACAAACACCTCGTTTTGGTGTTTTCCAATCAAGTTTTGTCGTTCTCTACCCGCTCTCTACCAGAAAAATTTGGCACCAGACCAGAAAATTCAATGTTAGGATATCCATATTATTCCGTGGATAATGTCCGGATATGAAATTGTATCCGGATATCGTTGCTCAACACTAGTCGTACACTAATGATTCCTGCTGTGCAGGAAATAAAATTTGGTTAATCTGCGATAAGTGCATATTACGAGGTTACAGCTTGAATTCCTTGTGAGCCCTGCTCAAATGCATGGAATGGTAATAATACGTCAGCAATACATTAAGAGATATGTTGCGGTAATTTTCATGCGAAAAAGTGAAGCTGCTCACAGTTGGGTGATCCAATTGGAGAGGTGCGGACTTAGGGAGTGTCAAAAATGCGGCAAGAAAGTTTCGCTACACAAAGATGTGCGTGGATGCGTCTGTTAAGAGGGGCTAATTTTTCCTTAGACCAACTCCTGTTCCCCCAACCTAGTTGGAGAAGGTTATGTCAAAACCATAAGGTGGATTGTTCCTCCTCCAGTGATAAAACACGAAAGCGTTTTAACTTTATAAATCATTGCTTAGTAAAAATTTGTTACAGTCGGCCAATATTTGAGGAAAAATGGGGAAAATTGGCAAAATTTTAGCATAACCGGGTAAATTGGAAACAAAATTTATATAATATAGTGGTCAGAAATGAAAATGTTAGAGGCTATTGTCTTTTAGGGTTCACGCAGGACCAATGCGATGCCAGTAACGCTGCCGCAGAAACGTTTCTGTATTGTATGCGTATTATGCAAAACACGATTGCGTTCATAGTATCCAGTTACTCCGAAAACATACACAGACAATTGTAGCGCCTTACGTTAATCACAGTTTTTTGCCGAAATTCAGTATTTTCAGCTCTATAGAGCGTCTCCAACATACCCAACGTACGTTTAAAACAATGAAACCGGTGTGTTTAACTGGCTATATAACCTTGTAAGACTATTATTTACCCCAGAAAACAAGAAACTCATTAATCCTTATGTTTATAGTTTGATAAAAGCCTCTACGGGTTCAGGTTATTAAATTTACAGTTTCTTTTGCGGCTGCTGGATGATCTGTGGTTTTTTGTCAGAGAATTTTTTCCAAGCGAAGAGCTAAAGTTTGAAAAATAGTTTTTTAATTTTCGGTCACAAAATGAGGCTGGTTGCATTCTTCGCTGTTGGGATACGAAAATTATTCTAGTCCATGTTTTACGTTAAACCTTCAACGTCTTTGATACATACAATTTTATGACAGATACCTGGCCTGTCCACAGTGGGGGACACCACCCCCTCCCTCCCCCCGCACTTTAAAAATTCCACCATGTCCATGCCCCTACCGTCTCTGCCGAAAACCCCCTTGTTCCACTAAATCCTAAAATTTTTTGTCTGAAAATTTGTTTTTTTTTGTTTGCAAATTGTCTTTTACACATTAATTACCACTCCAAAGTACCCCACTTTTCGAACGGTAGTGGACAGGCCAGAATGTAGGATACTTTGAGGCAGATGCATGATATATACCTATTACATGTTACAAAGTTGTTGAAATCTTTTCACTTCAGCAAAACATTTCGCAGCTCAGTGGCTTAGACGCCTCGGACTTGATTCTTAGTTACAACGGCAGTATCCTTGACGATGATTTGTCAGTCTATTCAGCTGGTATTAGTGCATTATCTACGCTAGATGTGACATCGCGTTTACTTGGAGGTTTGTTATTTATATACTTGGTCGTTTCTTTTTTAATGAATACAAGTGTCCTAAGTTAAATTGAAGGTTTGCGCATTTTTATAATTTGTTGCGTGAACCTGGCCTTATTTGTACACGTCGCTAGTGTGCTAGTAGCTTGTCTCATAGCTAAGGTGGTGAATTCCGAGCGTTGTATCTGCAATTTATATTAGCCATCACCAAACTTTACCGTGCTTTCAGTTACTGAAGAGTGGGCCATGTGATCTCACTGGCTAAATTAAAACAATCTTGTCCCAACTCTACAGTGTAGGTGACCATAATGACAATGCAGGGAATATAGCTGAAGCTCACTTTTACCCAAACCCTGTAGTTAACCTAAGCACAGCATAAAATAGCACCGTTTACAGCTGCATAAAAGTCAAGGGCCTCACGGACACATGAAAAATCGTTTTAATTCAACTCTGCAACGTAAAAACGACAATAACAGCCATGTGCAGCTATATAATGAATTGCGTTACGAAATGAGAACAACACCAATCTGCTCAAACGGTTGGGAATATATTTTTGGTTTCTTGTATTTCGAAGCTCATGTCCTTTCGACCTAATCGTAAAAGAGGCATTGTGCATTAAATGGGGCATATTGTCGTATACGGCTTTGTTCGCTTCCCAAAATAAGTCTATTTTGGATCAGGAATTTGTATCACTTCTCGAGATACATTCCTTAACATTTTACTGGGCTCCGTTATGAAACGACATGTCCATTTTTGGTCTTATAGAGTTTTTCTCGCTTTACAAAATGAGCCTGCTTTAGCGCAGGTGTCTGTCGGAAGGTGTTATAACGGAAAGGTTAACAAAATTAAGTCTTAACAAAATCGACGAATATTTTAAACTTTCAAATTAGCTTTGGCGCGAGTCAATCTGCAGGGTCCAAGTTGAGTCATGTGTGTCATCCACAAAACCAGAAACATGCACCGTCGAAATTCACCACCTTGGCCAGTTATTCTTCGACGTGATTGTTTCACTCACTAGACTTAAAATTCAGCTAAATATTGCGCTAACAAGGTTTTGGGCTAGCAAGTGATTTTTGCCGGTATATACTTTCATAGAAATCTGGCTAATGCATTTGAATAGAGGTGGATTCATGGCTTATTTTTTGTGTTAGGAGTTATTAGTAGTTAGTTGTGTGGTAAAAATATAATAAGAACATATTGCAAAATATTTTTTTGTTAAAATTTTTGAAAATTACCGAAAAATATTCTGAAAGATTTTCTATTACAGAAAATGAAAAATTTCTGGTTTAAAATTGTTTTCATAAGTTTAATGCTTGTAATTTCCGATTTTCGTATCTCTTTACGATCGGTAAATATTTTTTATTCAAACATGTATGAGTACTGTGCTTTATAGTATAAATTGTTATATAATTTCCGGAACACTTTTTTGGTCCTTAACTCTGGCTCTTGAAAGCTGTTTATTCAGAGGTAGTCGTTTAGCCAAAAAAAAGAAACATTCATGCTTTCAATCAATATAGCATTTGTAGTTTTGCATTCGGTGTTAGGACAGTATTATTAAATCATGTACTAATAGATACATTTCATGCATAATGTATTAACGTCTATGCATAATTACTGAGAACTTAGATACCATTTGCTTATTAAATATCGAGGCAATTCTACCGCATAATGCAGTCCTGGACAAAAGTAAGGCACATCCACTCGCGAGTATGTAGCTAATGAATTTCGACTGAACCTCGAGTCGCGTACTAGTAAGATGTGAGTATATTTAGAGTGAAATGTGATTAAATTTCAAGTGTTTTGCTAGTTATTAACTGTTAATATAGAGTAGAATGAAGAGTTGAACGTGTGGTTCGAATTAAGACATTTATCACGTAGCATGTTGATATGTTTATTTCTAAATGGCTGTATTATTGTAACTTTGGTTTGATTGATAATGAATAAAAACAAAAGCTGCGCTATAACATCACGAGTCATTTTCCACTCAATGCGACCACGATAGTAGGAAAACTTGGTAATTTGCGACTGTAATTAGAGTGGTTTATGAGTGAATGCGTGAGAGTAACAAGCGTTACATTAGAAAAAAGCGAGCACAAGTGAGTATAATTCTTGTGAGTTGCGGATTTTATTATAATTTTAATCAGAGACATCTTGACAGAGTTTTTGGGGTAATTTATTATCTGTTTAAATTTTACAGTGAAACCTTAATCAAGCTCAGTCAGGGTTCGGCATTCATTATGAAAAAAAATGGTCGCTGGGGTTATTAGCGAAGGCCAATTTTCTCAACTAAATGAAACTGTATAACAGTATTATTTTCCATTCATAAATTTTAGGCAAAGTCCACGGATCACTTGCTCGAGCTGGTAAAGTCCGTGGCCAAACGCCAAAGGTAATTGAAAATAGTGATTATTACGCTAGATATCAAATACTTAACTGTGTTTTCGGATTTCATTATACCCGGCTGCAGTGCTTCGAAACTGAGATATAGTGCGGTTTTAACTTTGAGTTTTTGCAAATGTAGTTGTTGGCTTATTAGAAAAGCATAATTCAGCGTACCGCTATGTATTTGATTCTTTACAACATTTAATAAATATTCACTACTATGATGTCTTAGGAAATTTCTAAGACAGAAAATAAACACACTGGAGTACCCAGGGGACCGGAACAAAGATGACTAACAAATTTTATTTCTTCCCCAATGATCAATGACATGGAAACTTGTAAAAGTGTTCAAATCACAATTTTTACGAAAACCTATAATTTCAAAACCTTCAGATTGTAGGTCCTAGCGCTTGCCGCATTTGATGCGCAACATGATACTTATATGAATCAATACATAACGGTTCAGGAATAAGATATGTCTTATTTGGCTCATGTTTCACAAGTTCTAAACGCTTATTCTAGTTATCACATGTTGCCACCATCTCTGATGTACATTTTGTTGCATTTTTAGAGCGTAGTGTAACATTGCGGCGATTGTGTGTGCAGGGATGAAAGCTTTTAAATTTTGTCTGTCTGTGTATGTGTGATCGATCGAAACTCGGGAGCGACTTAACCGATTTTCATGGTCTTGATCTCATACAAACCGTCATAGTCGATTTACCTTGTATATCCCCAAGCTTTTTTACCGAGTTCAGAGGTCGAGATGATGGTTTGTTACCCCAATTTAATGCCCTTCACGGAAGCAAGGTTATTTTTATCTTAACCGTTGAATTTTTTCTGTGGTTGGTTTTATTTCATAGCAAAATGACAAATGCCAATGCCTCTTTTTTGTTTTTCCATTAATGCTCCGATTCTGGAGTTATGGGGTTTGATGTATGGCTCCCTCGTGGTTCCTCGACCCAAAATTCGAAAATCTGTTCTGACGCCCTAGTCGATTGAAAAGTTTCACAAGAGGTTTTCGGGTTTGGGAAATTCATTGTTGGTGCTGGTTTTCTTTGCGACTCATGATTCCACGGCTACGGGGGTATGGCTCGCCCATGTTTCTTCGATCCAAAATTCCTGGGTGCTAATAGCTTGCACTTAGGGTTTTGGGACATAGGAAACTTATTGCTGGTGTTAGTTTTGTTTTTACATGTGCGGTATTTTGTGATATCCACATGTAGCATATCGACGTATGCTATCGGGAGCTGGTAGGCCGTGCACGCAAAAGGCGTAGGTGTACCAATGTTCACTACGCTCTGTAATCTCAATAGAGTTACTAGTCTTAGGGAATTCCCTCTATAGCTACATTAACGACTAGAATAAACTGCAACGCACACGCGCACGCATATGCGTTTAAACGCTTTCGCGTGCGTGTGCGTTTTAACATTGTGTCCTTTTGAATGCATTTTAGTGCGTGCGCGTGTGCAGTTAATTTTGTCATTTGCTATAGGCAGTCATGTCGTTTTATGGTTGTATAAAAGTGTGTTTGTGTTTAAATTGGCTTTTTACTTTATTTATCATTATACCCTGTTGATTTCGTTCAGGTAGACAAACAGGAGAAGAAAAAGAAGAAAACCGGTCGTGCTAAACGCCGAATGCAGTATAATCGCCGTTTTGTTAATACCGTTTCAAGCGGACCAGGACGACGACGTGGTCCGAACTCGAATATGTCATAAAAGTATGATTTGGATCGGCTGAAAAACGTAAAACCAAAATAAACATGATTTTGCGGTGTGATTTTGGTTTTAGTCAGTAATTGTATCATGTGTATGTTTTTGTTTTCAAATTAAAATTTATCGTGTTGGTTAAATTTATGGTACGAGCAATATTAAGGGTAATTTAATGTAGAATAGGTATTTGGGTCTGCGAAATTATGTAAATTGAGAAGGCCAGCAGTATTGGGTATGACTCTTAACGTAGCCGAATACCTCGTCATCTAATTAATGACGCGCATGAATGAATAAATGAGATTCTGAAATAGAAAAGTGTTAACATGTTTCATTGCTGTATATTATGTGCTTTGTACTTTGCAAAGTGATTTCAAATTGTTTGTAATTTCAATTTGTTCTCGGCTTGGCTTACCAGTTTTGAGAACATTATTCTAAAAGTTATTTTCCCCTGTAAATTATATACTGGTTAATAAAATAGCTAATGCTGGTACCTGGATTTTTGGTACATACACAACACAAATAAGCCGGTAAGGTTAAACTTTCGTTGAATGCTGAAACACATTTATACTAACGAACGTTATAAAATATAAATTAAGGATCATGTGTTTCCTAACGTATTGTTCATCGAACAAACTTTGAAAACTCGTCACAGCAATTGTAAAACAGTCCAAATTTGAAGGTTGACGACAGATGGATCCGGGAGACGAAAAATTTAGATGTGTATTCAGGTTTATTGTATGCAAACTATGATGTAATGGCAAAAATGATGTACGTAATATGGATCCATTTACATGTTTATCGGTAGCCTAAATAAGCGTTATTTTGTATAAAGAGCAAAAACGTTGAATTAAAGTTTGATCATTGAGTGGCGCTCCGTTAACACTCAGCCTGAGTTTAGACTTCAACTCAATTTGACTCAAATTTTAATTCAGTCTGAATCAATCTGGACGCATTGTATTCTCGTTTCATTGGTTACGCTAAGTTTAATGCCATGTTTTCTCCAACTTTTAGTACATTTAATAATTTTCAAGATTGATAAGTAATAAATAGCATTTAAGATAAACGCAACGTAATCGCTGTGCATCTAAAAAGTATGCTTTCTGTACCACTGCAAAAGTTAGTCGGTGAAACCGTTGGTAGCCAAAGCAAATAAAAATTTCGATAATCAAATTATCTGTTGTGAAAGGCGAATTTTAACGGTGCATTCACCAATCTGTTCAACTCATTAGAAGAGACTATCATGGGATTCTAGCCACAGTCACTGAGCATTCATCAGCTATAAACTAGGCATATACTAGAGCCGTTCAGCAGGAAAACGCAGTACCGCTGGAAAAATTAGTCGATCAAACTCGTAATTATTTACCATCATACTTTTAAAATTTTGGGTTTAATCAGTAATTGGGATTGATAAGGGCCACAGCCATTAATTAATAATGGTTCCAAACTTCGGTGCCGTCTAACTCCAGCGAGTAAGTACTTAGGAGCCCTAGTCTTTTTTCAAACCCCTAAACAACAACCAAATATCTAATATTCCTCGACTTCGGGAGCTCCGTACACAACAATGGCCACACTATCACCTTCTTGGCCGAAAGTGGGGGCCACCAAGACCTTCGTGTCCGCTCGAGATCCTAACAATCGATTAGGGACACTCTAAGTTGCTTCATTTTTCATCCAAAATGGCGTCTAGATTGCCAACTACTAAAGAGATTCTCAAAATCGTACTTTCATTAGTAGGCCAGTGCTAAGATCAGATCTCGCCGTGGCCGCCCACTTGTACCTGATCCCCTAAAAATAAAGAAACCACTAACAAATCATAAAATAATTTAAGCGATGCTACATTCACTCAAAAACAAACCTTGTTTGTGGATATCAATCTTGTTGTTTTCAACGGTTACTTGTATATATATTGTTTTTTACACCCTCTGTTATCTGTGTGTCCTTTGGTTTTGTTTTATATGCTGATATATATGTATGTATTGCAACCTGTCGGCTTTGAGGTAGTTTAAAATTTTCAACTCTATATTTTGGGCACAAACTGTAGAATAGGGGAGCAGACAAAGAGTGTATATAATAGACGAAGCCCGAAGTTCATTCCAAAACAAGAACGGCCAAAACGTGAACTTCGAAAGGTGGAAGAATATGTTCCAGTTACGAAATATAACATTCGCTGATTACGATTACGCTTCTCGATGCGGTCAAATGAATGCATTTGGTAAGCGTGATACCAAGATATTGGCTCAGTTATGCCGGCCAAAAAACAGCCGATACAAAAACCAGCTTTAAACGATCACAAAAGAGCTAATACGTGTGCCTTATGTTATATCGTTGCAGCTAATACTAAACACGACAGAGATATTGATCCGCGTGGAAAGTGCAAAACGTCAAATTCACTTCCACGTTTTGATGCCGATGCCAAGCGTTCGCCAGTCAAAAACTTATCTAAAATAGCAGCGGCTAAACTACAGAGGAACACCGCAACAGCGGATTTTATGCAAAATATTTCGCCTATCGTCGATACTTGCTCATTAAAAGCCGTCAACAACTATGCTGTGCACTATGATCAATTGGTTGCAGAGACTTTGTCGGCAGCTACACCTGTGCCGGTTTCGTTCGATACAAATTATCGTGTCGCATTGCTGCGACAATACGATCCTGGCACTGCTACGAATGAGCCGTAACGGAAACGCCGGAAGAATAAAAGTCCTTGGGAAGTTGAAGCGTGGGGAAGAATATCGAAAAAAATTGCTGGTCGGCATTAGTTTCTAAAAATAATATGATCACATTTGCTTTATCTTTAGTGTTTAGCATAACATTTTAAAATCTTTTAACGTTTTTAATTAGAGCGTTATAAAAGCGATCGCATTACGGTCGTAAAGGGAGTGGTGTAGTTGTGAACTAGAGTAAACTGTTCCGATATTAATTTTACAAAGTTTTATTCTTGGTGCTACACAACCGCCTGCTTCGGGTGGTTACAGTTCATTCGTACAACTACTTGTTTCGGTTAGCCGACGTTAAAGCACAACTGCCTGCATCGGGTTGTTATAGTCCTAGCGTAGGACCACATGTTTTCAGCGGTTGATACTAAAATACGAAATGAAGACTAGAGTTTGGGAATTGGGAATACTACATAAAGCAATTATTTCGTTTGCATTCAACAATCACCCAAAAATTTCACGCCACCTGTTTGTGGTGATGTGGTCAGCTCATTACGGAAACATTGCCAACACACAGCAACTTAGGTTACACAATAACGTAACGTTGCGACAAAATTTATCCAATGCAAGAGACCTGAACAATCGCCAATTTTCGCCAGCAGTATAGATAGCAAAAAATATATTTCAAAATACCATAAACATTTGTAAAGAAATAGTTCGAATAACTCTTTTTTAGACAACTTAAATATTCGAACTAACTGTGTTTAATATTGAATTCTGTCACGGTTGTGGCAAAGCTTATGCATATACAAGAAACGTGACCATCGTCAATTTTCACCTATAGTAGATAGGAAAATATAAAGTCCAAAATACCACAAACATTTGTAAAGAAATAGTTCGAATAACTCTTTTTTAGACAACTTAACACGTTCACGACATCCTAACCCACCGATGGGTTAGCGGCAGTTCAGCAGCCGGACATCCTAACCCACCGGTGGGTTATGTGCACGATAATTAACGTTGCTGTATATCAGTAATGCCTGGGAGAAAAGGCCTGTATTTGAGAATTGACTGTCTGCAAAAGCTTATGTTTCAGCTGATATGACCCTAACCCACCCATGGCATAGGATGTCCGCAGAAAGAGGCGAAATATTTTTGAATTTCTCCTAACCCACCGGTGGCATAGGATGTCCAGTGGCATAAAATTAGAAATATTCCACGACTAAATATTAGATTCTAGCAGCTCAAAAAAACGACAAAAACAATAAAATTTAGGAGCTGCAATGTTCAAGGCTATTTTTAATGCTCTACAAACAAAAGACAACAATATAGGATTAGCAAAAAAATAATGAAAAAAGTTATCAGAGTTCAAGAAAACAACTTATCATAGTTCAACAAAAGAAGTTATCATATTTCAACTAACACTTAGCCAGTGACTAACATTTAGCAAGTGATTTCTAATCCAACTCGAATCTTATCATTCAATCAATGTATGAACATTGAAACAGTCCAAACACATCGCTGGCATCTTTGGACAATCTCTGCATATTGTGATGACTTTGGGGATGCCATGTAGCAATTTGCCATATGGGGTGTCCGGCTCCCGCTTGCGCTTTTCGGCGTAACACCGCTTGCAATAATTTCGCACATCCCTGGCTTTCCCAACTTTCCTGACTAGTCGGTGGCCTTGAACGGCAGCCGTTGGATTGGCGCTACGTCTAGTTTTTGGTCTACTTGGTCCCGCTACGTTTTGCACAGGAGGGTTCGGAATGTTGCGAATAGGTCCGTGAGGCCGGGGACCAGGTGGCACCTTTTCGCTAGGCTTACCGGTAAAAATTGACAACACCAAACTTTCCCTAAAATCTTCCATAGAAATATCTCCAACTAGTTCGGAATAGAGGATTTTTGCGTTCACGACCGTCGTCTCACATAGCAGAAACACACCGAGCTTTTTATACCACTTTGTCGACTTTCTCGCAGCTACATGATAAAATGATAGCTGGTCTGATAAATCCACACCTTTCTTAGCATTGTTATAATCCATGACAGCTTTGGGTTTCAAAACTGGCGTACCATTTTTCGCTGCTTTCTTACCAGTATCCAAAATTGCAAGAGAATGATCAGGTCTAGTAGTACAGAGCATAACTTCCCGTTTATCTGTCCATTTTAACACTTTTACCGAGCCACCATAAGTTTCGTCGGATAATTGCACAGAAATTTTCTTTTGTTCGCCATAAATTCCACCCTTTCGTAACTTTTTGCCAGTTACAGATTTGGGAACTCCCTTTCTGCCTTTCCGGATAGTCCCGCAGCAATACGTATCGCGCCCAATTAAAAACTCCGACAAAGCTACCGAAGTGTAATAGTTATCCATGTAAAATGTACGCCCTTCATCGAACAAACTTTCTGCAAGCTGTATGGAAATACACCCGGCATGGCCAAGCTTATAGGGATCTGAAACTGTGCTACCAGCTCCAGAATATACCTGCAGATTCCAGGTATAGCCATTTGTCGAACATATCTTGTAAATTTTGATGCCGTATTTGTGGCTTTTTCCTGGGATATACTGACGGAAAATCAGCCTACCCCTCCAGGCCATCATGGATTCGTCGATAACAAATTCTGCGCCTGGCGTGTAGCATTTTTGATAACTTTCTGTCAAAAGGTCGACCAACTTTTCAATTTTACCCAAGCGACCACTCGGCTGGTCCTTATCATAGAAATGAAGAAATTTCAAAATGCGCTCGAAGCGCAAGCGTGACATAGCATTGACAGCATATGACCCTTGGTACAGTAGACTTTTGGACCAGTAATGGCGAATCGTGGGTAATTTCACGAGACCCATGTACAGCAAGAGTCCTACAAACGTTTTGATCTCATCTGGAGTGACGTCGTACCACCACTGTTGCATTTTGCGACGCTTATCCACCGGTAATGAACGCAGTGTTGCATGCGCGAAACGATTTGTTTCGGTAGCAATGAAATCCCACACGTCTTCAGTCACGATGACGTCAAAACAATCGATCGGAACGATTGCACCTTCAGCACCGGATCCCTGGAAATTCAGGAAAATATAACAGACTCACAGTAGTGAACTATTCCAAAAGGGTACAGCATAGAGCTGGTAAGTTGTGTACTCTGCATTTCTAAAAACCTTGATTGAATTGTTTGATATACACACGGTAGTAATTTCATAGTATTCAGAAAAATCTTCTTGAATGCGTCGATATGATACCAATTTACTACTCAAGAAATATGTAGTAAAAGGTCGCTATTTGGATGGATAACACAATGGATAACAACAATATAATGGAACTGACACCTGAAATTTTTTCTAAAATTCTAAATTGGCAGTGCGGTGAAGTCGACAGTTTCAGTACAATCAATTGGACTAACCGTCAAATTGATCAGCACTCCTTGACTGCCTTGAAAAATTGGCACGTTGCCTTCCGGATTTTCATCCATTTCCCTCCAAGAACCCAGATTGTCGTCCTCAGACTCGTCTGACGCGCTTGAACTAATTTCATCGTCGGTCTCTGACGCAAAATACTCTGATTCCGACGAAAACTCCCTGTCGATGTTCGGGTCCAAGAATTTACACGATCTCGGCTCATACTGTTCGTCGGAATCCGAATTTTGTTCACTTTCCATTTTAGACAGTTATTAGCGCAGTATAGTTATTATTAGTTAGTATTTAGCACATCGCGTAATTATAATTTGTTCCTGAAATAAGAAATTAGTATACAGAAAACTTCTTACTCAGACATCCTAACCCACTTGTGGGTTAGGCATTTATATCTAATCGGCCAGACATCTGCCTAACCCACCGGTGGGTTAGGCTTGGGAAGCCACGTTAGCAGCTAGATAGAGGCCCAAAGGTTATGTAATTGTGCAATGTACATCCCCAAGGGAAAGTTTCTTCGAAAAAGTGTAGATGTCTGGGTTAAAAGTTTTTCATTTATTTAATGTCGTCAATGTGTTAAATATTCGAAATTGATGGCCGTTACGAATTAGGCTCAGGTTAAACAAGATAAAAATTCCAAGTATTTAGAAAAGGGCTCTTCGGTTTAAATTAGATATCTTTTGCAATAATTTTGGTGACGAACAATTTATATTAAGCAGAGTTAGCTTGACGATAGCACCTAATAAAATTTAAAATTGATGGCCGTTACAAATTAGGCTCAGGTTAAACAAGATAAAAATTCCCAGTAAACCACATTTTGAAAATGGCTCTTCGGTTTAATTTGCATATCTTTTGCAATATTTTTGGTGACGAACAATTTATATTAAGCAGAGTTAGCTTGACGATAGCACTTAATAAAATGTAACATTGATGGCCGTTACAAATTAGGCTCAGGTTAAACAAGATAAAAATTCCAAGTAAACCACATTTTGAAAAGTGCTCTTCGGTTTAATTTGCATATCTTTTGCAATATTTTTGGTGATGAACAATTTATATTAAGCAGAGTTAGCTTGACCAATAGCACTTAATAAAATTTAAAATTGATGGCTGTTACAAGTTAGGCTGAGGTTAAACATGGTAAAAATTCCAAGTAAACCACATTTTAAAAAGTGCTGTTCGGTTTAATTTGCAAATATTTTGCAATATTTTTGGTGGCGAACAATTTGTATTAAGCAGAGTTAGCTTGACGACAGTACAAAATAAAATTTAATATTGATGGTTGTTACAAATTAGGCTCAGGTTAAACAAGATAAAAATTCCCAGTAAACCACATTTTGAAAATTGCTCTTCGGTTTAATTTGCATATCTTTTGCAATATTTTTGGTGAAAACAATTTGTATTAAGAATATTTAGCTTAACGACAGTACTAAATAAAATTTAACATTGATGGCTGTTACAAATTAGGCTCAGGTCTAAAAGAAAGGGAAACTTCCAAGTAACCACTTTTGAAAGCGCTCTTCGGTTTATTTGATTCTTTTGCGTGTTTTTGGTGACGCATTTCTATTGCGAGTTAGCTTGACGACAGTAAATAAATTTAATATTGATGGCTGTACAATTGGTAGGTTAAAAAGATAAAAATTCCAATTAAACTACATTTTTCTAATCTGGTTTTTCGGTTTAATTTGCATATCTTTTGCATATTTTTGGTTAACATTTGTATTAGAATATCTAGCTTAGACGTCTAATATTTATTTGAATGTGCTTTTTAGTTTTATTTGCATTCTTTTGCTATTTTGGTGCGATTTATATTGCGAGTTAGCTTGATGATAGCCTTAAATGCACATTGATGGCTGTTACAAATTATGGTCTGTTTTTAAGCACTAAAATTTCCAATTAGACTGCAATTTGAAAAGTGCTCTTCGGTTTAATTTGCATAGCTTTTGCAATATTTTTGGTGACGAACAATTTATATAAGCAGAGTTAGCTTGACGGTAGCAGAGTTAGCTTGACGATAGCACCTAATAAAATGCAACATTGATGGCCGTTATAATTGGCTCTGGTTAAACAAGATAAATTTCCAGTAACCACTTTTGAAAGTGCTCTTCGGTTTAATTTGCATTCTTTCCGAATATTCTTTTGGTGACGTACTTTATATTGCGAGTGCGACTGCTTAATAAAATTTTAAAATTGATGGCTGTTACAAGTTAGGCTCAGGTTAAACACGATAAAGAGTCCAGTAAACCAAGTAAGCCACATTTTAAAAAGAGCTGCTCGGTTTGCTGTTCGGTTAATTTGCATATCTTTTGCAATATTTATGGTGA
Organism: Trileptium ribeirensis; assembly: GCA_030248225.1. Classification (NCBI taxonomy): domain Eukaryota; kingdom Metazoa; phylum Nematoda; class Enoplea; order Enoplida; family Thoracostomopsidae; genus Trileptium; species Trileptium ribeirensis. The sequence continues at coordinate 39,362 of JASANE010005121.1, read as the reverse complement.
AGAAACAATTTATTATAAAGCAGAGTTAGCTTGACGACCATAGACAGTCCGAATAGAATTAAACGTTGATACTGATGGTTCGAGGCTGTTACAAGTTAGGCTCAGGTTAAACAAGATATGAGTTTTTGAGTGCTTTCGGTTTAATTTGATTCTTGTGCGTGTTTTTGGTGCGTGATTTATTTGCGAGTTAGCTTGACGATAGCACTTAATAAAATCCAAGTTTGAGTGCTCTTCGGTTAATTAGATTCTTTTGCAGCGTTTTGGTGCGACTTTTTAGCAGAGTTAGCTGACTAAGCACAAAAAATGTAACATGATGATAGCCGTACAAAAAGCGCAGGTTAAAACAAGATGATACTACATTGAAATCAGTAACACATTGAAAATTGCTCTTCGGTTTAATTTGCATATCTTTTGCAATATTTTTGGTGATGAACAATTTATATTAAGCAGAGTTAGCTTGACGATAGCATTTAATAAAATATAACATTGATGGCCGTTACAAATTAGGCTCAAGTTAAACAAGATAAAAATTCCAAGTAAACCACATTTTGAAAGTGCTCTTCGGTTTAATTTGCATATCTTTTGCAATATTTTTGGTGATGAACAATTTATATTAAGCAGAGTTAGCTTGACCAATAGCACTTAATAAAATTTAAAATTGATGGTTGTTACAAGTTAGGCTCAGGTTAAACATGATAAAAATTCCAAGTAAACCACATTTTGAAAAGTGCTCTTCGGTTTAATTTGCATATCTTTTGCAATATTTTTGTTGATGAACAATTTATATTAAGCAGAGTTAGTTTGAGGATAGTACTAAATATAATTTAACATTGATGGCTGTTACAAGTTAGGCTCAGGTTAAACACGATAAAAAAACCAAGTAAGCCACATTTTAAAAAGAGCTGCTCGGTTTAATTTGCATATCTTTTGCAATATTTTTGGTGAAGAACAATTTATATAAAGTAGAGTTAGTTTGAGGACAGTACTAAATATAATTTAACACTGATGGCTGTTACAAGTTAGGCTCAGGTTAAACAAGATAAAAATTCCAAGTATTTTGAAAAGTGCTCTTCGGTTTAATTTAGATATCATTTGCAGTGTTTTTGGTGACGAACAATTTATATTAAGCAGAATTAGCTTGACGATAGCACTTAATAAAATGTAACATTGATAGCCGTTACAAATTAAGCTCAGGTTAAACAAGATAAAAATTCCCAGTAAACTACATTTTGAAAATTGCTCTTCGGTTTAATTTGCATATCTTTTGCAATATTTTTGATGATGAACAATTTATATTAAGCAGAGTTAGCTTGACGATAGCATTTAATAAAATATAACATTGATGGCTGTTACAAATTAGGCTCAAGTTAAACAAGATAAAAATTCCAAGTAAACCACATTTTGAAAGTGCTCTTCGGTTTAATTTGCATATCTTTTGCAATATTTTTGGTGATGAACAATTTATATTAAGCAGAGTTAGCTTGACCAATAGCACTTAATAAAATTTAAAATTGATGGCTGTTACAAGTTAGGCTGAGGTTAAACATGATAAAAATTCCAAGTAAACCACATTTTAAAAAGTGCTGTTCGGTTTAATTTGCAAATATTTTGCAATATTTTTGGTGGCGAACAATTTGTATTAAGCAGAGTTAGCTTGACGACAGTACAAAATAAAATTTAATATTGATGGTTGTTACAAATTAGGCTCATGTTAAACAAGATAAAAATTCCAAGTAAACCACATTTTGAAAATTACTCTTCGGTTTAATTTGCATATCTTTTGCAATATTTTTGGTGAAAACAATTTGTATTAAGAATATTTAGCTTAACGACAGTACTAAATAAAATTTAACATTGATGGCTGTTACAAATTAGGCTCAGGTTAAACGAAATAAAAGTTCCAATTAAACTACAATTTGAAATGTGCTCTTGGGTTTAATTTGCATATCTTTTGCAATAATTTTGGTGACGAACAATTTATATTAAGCAGAGTTAGCTTGATGATAGCACCTAATAAAATGCAACATTGATGGCCGTTACAAATTAGGCTCTGGTTAAACAAGAAAAAATTTCCAAGTAAACCACATTTTGAAAAGTGCTCTTCGGTTTAATTTGCATATCTTTTGCAATATTTTTGGTGATGAACAATTTATATTAAGCAGAGTTAGCTTGACGATAGCACTTAATAAAATTTAAAATTGATGGCTGTTACAAGTTAGGCTCAGGTTAAACACGATAAAAATGCCAAGTAAGCCACATTTTGAAAAGAGCTGCTCGGTTTAATTTGCATATCTTTTGCAATATTTTTGGTGAAGAACAATTTATATTAAGCAGAGTTAGTTTGAGGACAGTACTAAATATAATTTAACATTGATGGCTGTTACAAGTTAGGCTCAGGTTAAACAAGATAAAAATTCCAAGTATTTTGAAAAGTGCTCTTCGGTTTAATTTAGATATCTTTTGCAGTGTTTTTGGTGACGAACAATTTATATTAAGCAGAGTTAGCTTGACGATAGCACTTAATAAAATGTAACATTGATGGCCGTTACAAATTAGGCTCAGGTTAAACAAGATAAAAATTCCCAGTAAACCACATTTTGAAAATTGCTCTTCGGTTTAATTTGCATATCTTTTGCAATATTTTTGGTGATGAACAATTTATATTAAGCAGAGTTAGCTTGACGATAGCATTTAATAAAATATAACATTGATGGCCGTTGCAAATTAGGCTCAAGTTAAACAAGATAAAAATTCCAAGTAAACCACATTTTGAAAGTGCTCTTCGGTTTAATTTGCATATCTTTTGCAATATTTTTGGTGATGAACAATTTATATTAAGCAGAGTTAGCTTGACCAATAGCACTTAATAAAATTTAAAATTGATGGCTGTTACAAGTTAGGCTCAGGTTAAACATGATAAAAATTCCAAGTAAACCACATTTTAAAAAGTGCTCTTCGGTTTAATTTGCAAATATTTTGCAACATTTTTGGTGACGAACAATTTCTTTTAAGCAGAGTCAGCTTGACGACAGTACAAAATAAAATTTAATATTGATGGCTGTTACAAGTTAGGCTCAGGTTAAACAAGATAAAAATTCCAAGTAAACCACATTTTGAAAATTGCTCTTCGGTTCAATTTGCATATCTTTTGCAATACTTTTGGTGACGAACAATTCATATTAAGAGAAAACTACAATGACATTATAATCAAATTGAAGGGATTTGCTTATTAAATACTGTTTGACAAATCAAAATACATTTTTCCATTCTCATTATCAAGTCTACATGTTAATTTTACTGCGGTGTAACAGGCGTATCTTTGGCAAGCTCTTGTAGGAACTTAGTCTCAGTATTAATTGTATCATTGTTTTTTTAATTGTACAAAAGTCCATTTATTACAAGCTACGTTCGGAATTTTTATTTAATAATAAGTCAAATCCCCGGATGGTTAGCTAGACAGACGGCTAATATCATTTTAGTCGGTTTTTATTAACCTTTTCCATCAACTATAATTATATAAATGGTGGCCAGAAAGCCATTTCAAGCCGCTAACACATCTGTGCATATGTTGAAAATGGCTTCTGCTTTGACATGTGCCTGTGGGAGTTTCATTGCAATAGACTATAACTTAATTCTTTGTATCATTACAATATGAAAGTGCGATTACTAAATTACTGATATGCAATAATTAACACATCTCAGCGAATAGCAGCAGAGTTTTCAATTTACTTGCAATATTTAATATTTTTGTACTTTTGGCTTTTTAACTGTTTTACCATCAGATGACGAAGCTATAACGCTGTATACTAGTTTCTCGGAAGCGAGGATGAAAGGGAGCGAGTATGGGTTCATTTCTACTCGTCATTATATGTAACTACCTATAACAAGCTTTGTGTTTGTTATATATTCCACTCTAACACCTCTGTAAACCACTGAAGCGTTATAACACTGATCTGATAAAAGTTAAGGCGCACCACCTATTATGCATGTCGAACAAATTAATAACTTATCTGTGGCGGAGAAAGACCGCATAACCAAATAAATAACGATAGACGAAATTCTTTCACCAAATCAGGTTCGCCGAATGTCTTTCTTAAAACCCACCTCAAACTCCTTGAAAAAATGTGGTACAGTGGTGAATATGCTACAAAAATTTAATTCTTGGTGACCATGCTGTCACAATCAATTAAAACCCGTCTCAAACTCCCTGGAAAAATGTGGTACAGTGGTGAATATGATACAAAATTTTAATTCTATGTGACCATGCTATCACAATCAATTAAAACCCATCTCAAACTCCCTGAAAAAATGTGGTACAGTGGTGAATATGATACAAAATTTTAATTCTTGGTGACCATGCTATCACAATCAATTTACCGAAAAATGTATAATATGTAATGAACTAACCATTAAAAATTCCTGAAAGCACGGAATATCTTGTGGAAAATAAAATGTAGTTGCGCCAGGAGGATTAGAAAAGCGCAACCTTTTTTTTTAAAAAAATTTGCATAAAACTGAGCAACAAAATTTAGTGCCGATACCACATTTATCATTTTGATCATAAATGAAGAAGAAACTGAAAAAATGAATCAGTTTATAGTTTCTTGTTCTGTAATATTACGTATTCTCTGACTAAGTATCCAGCAACCGACATTTATCTATGAGTATTAATATGTATAATTATACCCATATACATACATATACTGGCCTATCCGCATCCTTCCGAAATTTTGAGCAAAAAGGGCATTTATGTTCATTTCAGGGGTAAGCTTAGTGTGATATTTTGCTCTTTTTATGCTGTATATTTTTGTGTTTTCAACTGTCGTACAGATATTTTCAGGTAATAAGCAGAGTTTATTAAACTATTCTAATCAATACGGGTTAAGGAGTTATTGTCATTTATATGACATCTTAAGCCTAAGGCTAAGGCTAAAACTTTACCTAAGCGTAAGGCGCTAACCCATGACCTGATTGGCTGATTTGACCATCAGTTAATTCAGATCGGTAATGCGGTTCGAATGATATTAAAAATTATGCATTTATCGAAAAAAAATTCGAAATTTTTGGGTACTATTGGGAACTAAAAACGAAAAATATCGGTTTAAATCTGGCTAAAATCAATATATTCTGAACCAGCTCATCGAGCTGAGTCGAATAATAAAAAAATTGTCGCCGTGTCTTCTAAATTGACAATTTCGGACTGGGGAGCTAAAGGAAAAGACCAATCATTCAAAATATGTACGACAATAATCACTAACAAGGTTGATTGCAGCGGCAATGCAGCAATGTTGCATAACCATACCTCTGCACACAAGCATTCTTGATTTTTTTCGCATATTTTTCGGTCTTATAATTAAAATGTTGCTTACTTTCCAGATCTAGTTTTCAATCATTGGCTAAATAAGGCATTTTTTCTAAATATGATAGACTTGAAATGTAGAAAAAACGAGAAGATTTATCCACAGTCTTTATGTTTGGTACTATGTGTAGTGATGTAGGAAAGTTTCCACTATACATTTCCGATTCATCGATTATTTCAAATTCTTGATGCTGCTAATATAGTTATTACTAATATCGTAGCCATTGCACATGTTTTCCATTTGAATTGTAATAAAACAAAAATATATTTAATCATATTTTGTGTTGACTCGTATTAAGTATCACCATAGTGTGTGCTGCAAATAAGTTTGAATCTAACAGCCACGAACATTTGATAAAGCAGCAACTGACAGTATATATTTTTGGCGACAAATCAGACTAATGCTTAAATTAACACTTAATTAAACAATGCACTCTGGTACCGTCGTTTTTTGTGGCGATTCAGAATATTTCTGTAAAAGTCAAAGTCAAGGTTTATGGAACATCGAGATTACGTGCATATAGATATACATGGCGTAACGAAATAGAGGATAATAAATTTGATGTGTGAATATGCAGCAACCAAGAATATTCAATAAAAAGGTTAGAAAGGGGGACTCTTACATCTAACCTAAGTTCCGGTTGTAGTAGAGATATTTCAGTGAGTCATTTAATTAGAAGACATCGGCGATGAGGGTTGCCGACAGCTATGATGATGTTGGGAACGAAATTTGTTTTATAAGCAGTAGTTCTTGCACAACTCCTGCAAAAGACAGCGGTTGCAATTGTTCAATGGCGGAGGCATTGTTTGTTTTAAGTTGCGGGATTTAAAGAGTGTTTCATCACAGCAATTGATGACGCGATTTCGTTCATTTGAGCTTGCATGGCGCTAAAACGCGCATTAATGATGTACCGTTCGGCAGCCACAGGGGTTGTCTGGCGTGAAATCTTTTGACAGCTGCTACAAACTACTTTCACAAAGGAATTTCCTTGAATTGCGGCAATGATTTATGCGTCAAGACCAGTACATGAGTTGTGCATTCACCCATCGCAGCTGCCATATGCGAAACAGTCGTCCTCACCCTGGAGTTGATATTCGCAGCAAAAGGTTGAGCCGACAAGCGATGTTGTGATCGAAGTTGCAGATGTGCTGAGCTGCGCTGCAGGATTTTGGTTAGCACGACGTTGAGTAGTTGGTTGTTTTGAACCCTGAGCGCCGTGTATTCGTACTTGTTTCTCTTACGTAACGGTTGTTACGCCGTTGTTGGTTGATGTCCCATTTTGCTGTGACTAACTATCAATTTATAGGTGTTGTCAGCTTCAATGGTCGAAGTGCGTATCTTCAGTTATTTAGCGACAGTAGCAATTTAACTCTTAGGACAATAATTTGTTATATATATCTGGTGTAACGCACCAGAAACGCATTCACCTTTAGTCTTCCTCCTAAAACTGAATGCAATTAGGTTAAAACCAATTTTGGTGACAATTAAATAATTTCTTTATATCTAAAGCAATGAAAAAATGTATATAAACGCAGAGAGACAAAATAAAACGTATTGTCGTCATGAACTTAAAACGATTGACAAGTGTAAGATACTTTATATATGAATCTGTTCTCAGCTGCCGAATATCGGCATCAAATGAGGTTTGTGAATAAACTTAGGTTTAATTAAGGCAGTTGGATAAATGACTACAGTAATTATTTGACAGCTTGAGTTAGTGGAAGTTTAACAAAATCAGTATCATTATCCATGCCACAAATACTAAGAAATAGTTACTCCGGCTTTGGACATAACCTTTCAGTATTACTATTAACCGTGGACCGCGGTAATTTATTAATCATTATCAAAATTTGATTCAGTATTGATTGAGTTAGTTGCTTGATTCTTTGTATTTTAAATCAAAATAATTGTGTTTGTTACCTTCGGTGATAATTACTGTTTTTGGACGCCAATGTGCTAAAGTTTTAGATTTCAAAATTTGAAAAATACTTTTAATATTCCTCTTTTGATAATATATATTTACTTCTAGCAGTTTTACAGGTTCTGTGGTAAAATGGAATATTTTCAGTTGTATCTTTGCGGTTGCTAAACTTTTTCACCAATTCATTGTTTAAATGAATATCTAGCTTAATATTTGTAAACCGGAATTTTGTCATTACTTCAATATTAATATATTATTTCCAACGTGATATTACGGTTAACAAATTTATATTCAAGTTTCCACAAAACGCTATCGAAATTTGGGCAAAATATACTACAAGGTTTCTTAAATACATAAGCACAAAATGGTAAAATTGCATGCACATTTCCACGTTTGTAATCAAATACTGCAAATTTGTTGCTTTGTCTTTGAGATTGACCACATTTATATAAATAGTAAGACCGGCTCGAAACAAAACCTAAATGTAATTGTATCAGTGCGGCGCTTTGTTTTCGGAAAACGCTAACCACCGTCAAGGTCCCGTACAACCGCTGTTGACCCTTAGGCAGAGCCGGGCCTCAAGAGCCTTCATGTCTGATGTAAAAATGGAAAACTACAGGTTATGTAGACCTCAGACACTATTCTCTATGCTGTTCTGGTAAGGGGCCTCGGGCACCTATTCCTTTTGGACCTTGGACACCGCTAGTTATACTGTTCTATTGGCAGCCTCGGACGCAGAAATATTAGAGGACCTTCAGACGCCCTTGTCGCGGCACTGACTATCGAATTTCAGGTCCCCACATTTTAGAACATGCGAAATTGAAAAGCGTGGGTATGTAATAGAATTGTGATTCTACCAGTTACACCTTCGATGAGAATTATAAATTATACTACTGCCCTGACAATAAAACCATTAAATAACCGATGTTGAGATTGCGTAGGAATACGCTGAAGTACGCATGTCATACTTACGCGGAACCATAGGTTTAATCAATCATTGGTGTGTGGTAAAAATTGTTAATCAAGCGTATATGTATGATATACATATTTATATAATAATGTGTTTTATTAATTTATTTCCTGTAATTTCTGTTGTACTATTTGTAACAGAATCATTTTCTGACTTAGGAAGTATCTATATTTCTATTAATGCTGCATAGTCATGATTTATTATTTAGGTTGCAAATAAATCAAGTGTATTCATGGTTTAACTAAACGTGTAGTAATACTAAATTTAAAGTATACTAAATTTTTACGGCAGCCCTTTACTTGATTTGTATTTTGCTAGCATCGATAGGTAGTTGTGGTTATAGGTATCGAACCCGAAACGCTAACGGTGAAAGTGATTTTCACTAGAAGTTGTGCTATTTCGGAGCTATTCTGATTTTCAAGACTATGCGCTAATCGAGCACACAACAACATGCGTACAACCATACAGTACTCAGCGAATTTAGTCATTACAACTTTTTGAAACGTTATTGGTTGTTGTCGAGTAACAGCAGTGATTACAGAATTATATATTTCAGACGCTGAACTCCAACCGTCTTAAATGGCTATTTTAAGCGTCATCTATAATTCGTTGGATATCATACAATAATTTGCGCTCGGATTAAAGCTACACAGTTAATGATCGGCAATTTGAACAATCTAAATTTTTAGAATAAAACCTTACATAATCTTTACATAACATGTACTGCATAAATTTTGCATGTGACGTGCTACAAACTGCTGACTTAATACCAGACATGCAAAAGAAAAGCTGCATTCGTTACGAATCGAAGCCAGAAAAATACTATGAGGATGTAGACATATCTAAGCTATTTGTCTTACATTGGTTGGATATTAACTTTTCTGTTTTCTTGTCCATTTCATTACATTGCTCTGCTTTTTACGTATTATGATACTGTGTTCTGGCCAGCTGTGCAGAGCAAAAGATGTAGTTTTGTCCCAACAGCCCATCGCAACATTCAGTTATTGCTCTAAATTACATCAAAAGTGCATGAGGGAAGAGTATGACATTTCTCTTCACTAACATATAATCTCGTGTTTGATGACGCGGGTGTGTTCAGCCGGACCCCACCTCGTGGGGGACAAGATGCACTGACCCTTTTGGGGGTTGGGGGGTAGCTCGGACCCCGCATACGTTGGGGGGTCTCCGACCTACCCCCCCCAAAAAAAAAACTGGGGGAGGGGTCCGAGATACCTCCCCAGAATCTGCTGGGGGATCAGGTCAAAAACGCCCGCTTCATCAAACACGGGTTTATATGTGAGTGCAGGGAAGAGTTGCACTCTTGATTACATTAATTTACAAAAGTTTTCAATTTTTGGAAGAAGAAAGATCCAAAATATATATAAAAATAACTGCAGATGATTTATACCTATCAGTATGAATATTGTTTGATATATCAAATATTTTGTTTGGAAACCCAGATAATACGAAATTTCAGACAAGTATGCATTTCAGTCAGTATGTATGGCTAATACTACTTATTGCAGTGTTATTTCAGCCGTACAAACTCGGAACAATGTATTCTTTTGTTAAATCACTTTTTATGTAACAAATTCATTTTACATCTTCGTAAAGCAGTAGATGGCCGCTGAAGTCGCTCAGTTATTGTATATTATATTGCTCTATATGCAAGGCATACCCATATGTGGAATCTAAGGAGCTAAATTGGCAGAGCTAATTGTATTATACAGTGCTTCGCTATACGTGTTCGTTCACGTTTTCATAACCTAATCCGATATCGTGTATTTCCAATCGCTGTGTTGACTGAGCCTTTCCCGTTAACCGCGTTTGCATGTGCGTTGTTACTCGTACTCTTAGCGAGGTTCCTTAGGGAACGGAGTAACAGCGTCTTAATAGTGCACAGCTCAGTGGTTTGCATACTCCGCTTGGCATCAAACAAACCGGGTTCGATCCGTGGTGAGGGCGAGTCTCTGTTAAACATTGTTAAACAAACCAATTCTTGCTTTAATGAGCTATATAAACATAGTTTATACTGTTAGTTTCTGTCTCAATTTTTTCCAACCGATGCCATTTTTCCAATGCATTTCGTAAATATTTGTATGACTATTTTTCCTAATGTACTACCGAAAACTAACTATTTTATGCATTTAGAAATTGCAGTCAATCAAAAACTTTTTGCAGTTTCAAACCATTTTTCCAATGACTTACATAAATGTTTGTATGGCTATTTTTCCTAATTTACTGCTGAACGCTAAACCTTTTAAGCATTAGGAATTGCAGTTAATCAAAAAAAAAAAACTTTTTGCAGTTTCAAATCATTTTTCCAATGCATTTAGTAAATATTTGTATGACTATTTTTCCTAATTTACTGCTGAAAGCTAAACATTTTTAAGCATTTAGCAATTGCAGTCAATCAAAATACTTTTTGCAACTTCAAACCATTTTTCCAACGCTTTTCGTAAATATTTGTATGACTATTTTTCCTAATGTACAACCGAAAGCTAACTATTTTATGCATTTAGAAATTACAGTCAATCAAATAACTTTTTGCAGTTTCAAACCATTTTTCCAATGTATTACATAAATGTTTCTATGGCTATTTTTCCTAATTTACTGCTGAACGCTAAACCTTTTAAGCATTTAGAAATTGCACTCAATAAAAAAACCTGGTGCAATTTCAAACCATTTTTCCAACGCATTTTGTTAATGTTTGTATGACTATTTTTCCTGATGTACTGGTGAAAGCTAACCCTTTTATGCATTTAGAAATTGCAGTCAATCAGAATACTTTTTGCCGTTTCAAACCATTTTTTCAATGCATTTCGTAAATATTTGTATGACTATTTTTCCTAATTTACTGCTGAAAGCTAACCCTTTTATGCATTTAGAAATTGCAGTCAATCAAAAAAACTTTATGCAGTTTCAAACCATTATTCCAATGCATTTCGTAAATATTTGTATGACTATTTTTCCTAATTTACTGCTGAAAGCTAAACTTTTTATGCGTTTAGAAATTGCAGTCAATCAAAAAACTTTTGCAGTTTCAAACCATTTTTTCAATGCATTACATAAATGTTTGTATGGCTATTTTTCCTAATTTACTGCTAAAAGCTAAACCTTTTATGCGTTTACAATTTGCAGTCAATCAAAAAACGTTTTGCAGTTTCAACGGTATTACTAACGATTTATGAATCTTCTAGATATTGTTTATTTTCTTTCCGAAATGTTATGCCTATCATGATAGAAAAGTTCCTAATCTATATATTACATGTAAGTGCAATAAGCCCAATTGGTTTTGTTCTTATCTCTATTTTCAATCTTCCACCACTACAAAAACATTATATTAATAGTCGAATAAATGGATATTGAACTGCTTTTAACAAGTTTTCACATTGTAATAAATGGAATATATGATGTATATAATTGTTGCTAAAACGGGTAAAACTACGACATAATGTAAACAGGCTCAGTTGTGAAAAAGTAAATTTCGTGTAAAACATACAGGAGCATTGCTGCGCTCTTTAAAAGTGGGTAGGGGGCGGTCGTTTACATTCATTTTGTTAAAACCCATATGTTAGTCTTTTTTCACTTTTGTCAGCAATAAATGGGGGTCGCTCCCCTTGCTTTTGCGATGACCCAGAAAACATACAGAGTTTGAGTTTGGTTTTCGTACAACAATGTGTCATGTCAGTTTTTACTGTTAACGGCTCACGGCGATCTTAAATTCCAAACTCCTACCTAAAGAGTCTTTTTTCACTTTTGTCAGCAATAAGTGGGGGTCGCTCCCCCTGCTTTTGCGAAGACCCAGAAAACATATTGAGTTTGAGTTTGTTTTTCGTACAACAATGTGTCATGTCAGTTTTTACTGTTAGCGGCTCACGGCGATCTTAAATTCCAAACTCCTACCTAAAGATGCTATTACCTATTTTTAAGAGCATTGCTTTTGTACTATAATTGTGCTTAATATACTATTCACAGTCCTGTGCATCACTGACATTGTTATGTTTGTTGCGAAACCTCAAAAAACTTCGACGTAAAACTAGGGACATATCTGAATCTCAAATATTCATCAGTAAACAAGAAATCCATTCGGTCATTAGCACAAAGGTTTACTTTGTACAAATAGTTTTACTCATTCACATTAGCGAGTTGCTGTGGCTGTTCTGAATAGCGTAGTTAAATGTGCCTCTTGCCGTACTTCACATGCTGGTCACCATTTTTGAAGAAACGACTCCACATCAACGTCTGAAAATATAAACTAGACAAACAATAATTATATGTCTATAAATAGTCTGAATTTGTGTAGCAGATCTGAGCTTACTCATTAGTAGAACCTGGTATTGATCCATTAATGGCAAAAGGAATCAAATAACGACAACGCAAGTTGTGCAGTTTTGTATTAGCTTAGTTTGTCGTATGAGGTACATTTGCACGTGTGTTTTATTCGCTAGCTTTGCACGGTTCCTTAAGAAACCTAGCAACAGATCCGAGATAGCGTAGTGGCTTGCGTACGCCGCTCTCACTCGTATAACCGGAGCTCGATACCTGAGTCACTGCTGTGCACTTGCCAAACATTGCATTATACGTTAATTAATTCGGGTGTTAATGAGTTAAAGCAGATAGTATAGGGTACATATAAAGCTTGTGACAAAACCGAACACAATTTCATACAAATGACATATATACAACCGGTTTGAGCTACACTAATGCAAGTTACAGTGAATAACCATTATGGTTTATACAAGATTCTGTGTATTGCGCTAAAATATGTTCACAGTTTTCATATAAAATTATGCTATGATATGTTGCGTGCATCACTGTTTTCAAGCAACATGCTCTTACCGAGGTTGCCACTGTATTTGAGTGTTTTACGTAGTAAGACGGCCCGGTCTCGCATAATTTAAAGAACACAGAGATAAATAATTGTGATTCCAATGGCATCCATCAATTCCTTTAACTTATTTAAAGTTATATATATATATATGTAAATATTAATAGTTTTAATATTAATATTTTAATATATAAATATTAATAGTTCTAATATATATAAATATTAATAGTTTTAAATTTAAACTATTAATAGTTTTAATAGTTTTAATATATATATTTATATTAATAGTTTATAAAAACTTTTTAAAATTTTTATAAAGAATTTTAAATTCAGTGCTAAAAGTGTTTGACTTCGGATTTACAAAAATGACAGCGCATGGAGAAAATAAGTGTCATTTATTCAAATTGTAACTGTGATTTATATAGTTTTCTGTAATAGCCGCAGTTGATATATTCATAGCTAAAGGCATGCTGCCCCCATGTGGGTAGGCCTACTTTCTTGTTACTTCTTTAAGGTAAAAACACCGCAGTGTAATGCTAGGAGAGCAGTATAGTATATATTTACCGATGGGTTATACCCTAGCTTATAGCAGACATTAATTCGAAATAAGCATGTTTCAGCCCTGTAGTTCATGAACTCAAAGATGTACATTCTCTGCTTACAATGTTATGTTGTAAGCTAGGGTAGGCGTCACGTTCGCATGATACGTAGATTGTGATAAGTGCTATATCGAATAAGATAAACTATGAAATGTTCGAAACAAAAAAAATTCAGTCTTTTAATAAAAATTAAAAGATTAGATCATATAGCTAGTGCTAACAATCATTACGTTAAATACAATGTAAAAAGTGAAAATTTGTTGCAACACTAATAATTCAGTAACCGAAGCAGGTATTTGGTGATTTTTTCTCTTGGATGTGCTTCTAGGTCCGCGTATCTAACTGTGATATTATACATGTACGTTTACCATTAGGGTCAAAAAACCCATGTTTCAGGCCATGGGCGGCCATTCCCGGAGGATCAGGGGGTTGCACCCCCCAAGAAATCAAGATTCGGCAATAAGAACTAAAGAAAACATATGCTCATCCCCCACTATTTTTAGGGATCGTCGCAGTTGTTTCAGGCTAATATACGTTCGCTTCTTGCTATTATTGTTTGTAGCTAGGTTGTAAGTGCGCCGATTTAGCCCTGAATTTTATGTTATCTCAGGCGACTTACCCGTAGATGTGTAATATCACCGAGATTAACGTCCGCTCTCGGAAAGGTAACCATGTACAATAAAATTTATTGAGTTCTTTCGGTCATAGTCCCCAGTATAATCTAATCGCATTATATTTAGTTTATATACCATTCGAGCCGTATTAAGGAGTACAGTCGAATGATTTCAAAATCTGCCCAATCTGCCTGATCCAATTTGCTTTATATGCCCACACTGGATATTCGTTGCGTTTAAACATGATTTAGTGCTACATCATTACTGCTCTCCTACAGTTTTATTGCCGTTAGTATAAAACTATCGACCCTCTAAATCCCAAATCAATTCGTGGATGCCGCCATACTTGACAAGTTCAAGCCGGCAACTGGAATAGAACTCGGGTAGCATGCGTTAAACCATTGCGAACCATTGCTCTTTCTGAGAGCTGTCGATCAGTTCCTTTTAATCTCAGAAAGCGAATGAATAACAACGCAAGTGCAAACAGGCATTATATGTCACACCCTGTTAACCCAGCTCTTCACAATGTGAGCGGTACCAATTTCTGGGCAATAGGCTTTAAAGGGTTAGTCAAGCAATAGACTAAATTTTGAATAACCGCTTTAATGCCACAACTTGTGTACTGTGCTATGTTTGACAGACTCATGCCTGCCCAAGTCTTATGACAAAGGAAGGTGTACACTTACTCGAGTCGCATTATGCGTGAGCAAACCTGCAGGTGCGCGCACCATAGTTTTTTTGTCAATATCACGAACCGAGTCTGGCAAAAATTCGGCCAACAATTTGATGGTCTCAAACAGGAGCTCCATTATGTAAAAACGCAATATGCGTGAGGGCACATTTTCGGCTTCGCACTTTTGTTCGCTTTCACCAAACAATAAGTTGAATCAAACAAGTAGTATACATACGCGGTCTATTAACGTAAAAGCATGTTACCACGACGTATGCTCTATGGTGGTTTGTGAATACGGTCCTAATCGTAAAATCATAATGGGAATGGCGCCTAACTATGTCGCTACTTCGAATGACCTGTATAATGTGTCAATATGCTAGCGTATACGATTTGAACTGAAATCAGCTGACATGCTCAGCATGCTGTAGGCATAATTTTAATCAAATGTATCATTTTTAAGTGAATTGTTGAGTTGTAATAATGACTACATATAACAGATGCTTGAAGTGATAATAACTTGGTAAAATAGAGGCTTTATACTAATCAGTTTGTCCTTATGTACATCCCAAAATATGTGTCTTAACATGTAACATGAACAACGTCAACTGTATTTTAATTTAGCTCAGTTTCATTGAATATAACCATTTTGCTTGCTGTCATCTGTTTGCCATTTACATGTGTTGACTTAAAACAAAACAAAATATTCCTGTCATATAAATTCTACTTAATTTCCATAAATGAAATACTTACAAATCATCGAATCTATTAGAATAAGACGATGCTAAGGAATATAGATCTTTGCTTGCTGTCATCTGTTTGCCATTTACATGTGTTGACTTAAAACAAAACAAAATATTCCTGTCATATAAATTCTACTTAATTTCCATAAATGAAATACTTACAAATCATCGAATCTATTAGAATAAGACGATGCTAAGGAATATAGAACGTTGCTTGCTGTCATGTGTTTGCCATTTACATGTGTTGACTTAAAACAAAACAAAATATTCCTGTCATATAAATTCTACTTAATTTCCATAAATGAAATACTTACAAATCATCGAATCTATTAGAATAAGACGATGCTAAGGAATATAGAACGTTGCTTGCTGAAGAAATGTTTCATGCTATGAAATTGTACCAGGCTGGCGTATTTCAAGCAATTTTCAATGCAATGAATTTGGTGTAAAACATTGTTTGTGCGGCAAATTTCTAACATTCAGCGTGTCATAACATCCATATGTTATATTCAATATAAGTATGTATGTTGCTACAACATTCATTAATTAGTACTGCGGCTATAGTTTCCAAGATTCGCATTTCCCAATATATAAGCTATACGACTTGCTACATTTGTCTGTTCTTGGCATTCCTTAGTAATGTATGTTTATGCATCATTTACAATAAGATGCGTGCGCATTTTCCTAGTTATGTCACGTGTTCAAATGGGCTAGCTACTATGTCACGCAAACAGTCCAGTTGGAGTATTACAATTTCGAATAGTCGGCGTTCACCTGAGCCCTATAACTTAAGCCAGAGACTATTTAGTCCGCGAACATTATGTTTTACTATCCGTATCTAAACAATGCCACAAAGGCGGCATACTGCTTAAAACGTTTATGGTATATATTAAAACAAATATATAACTTATAATTAGAGTCAAAATGCTATAGAACTAAATACTATTACACTAAGCACAATACTAAATAAAATTTCTCAATTGACAGTTCATCCGGACGCTCTGTTTGTCATGCAGAGCATAGCTAAGCTCCCAAATTGTCACATTAAGACTTCCTAAGCTATCAAAATGTAACATAATAGTCCAGCTAAGCTATTATAGGTCAGCCGAACTAGTTGAGTTGGACGCGTGACATAATTTGGCACTGTCGCACGCATCTTATCATAATAGATGCAGTATATTAATACTATCCCGCAACTTTTTGTTTTCAGTTTAAACAAGCTCGGCTGTAGGAAAGAAAGCTTCGGGTAAAATTCAAGAAGAGAGTTTGAGTTTTGTTTTTCTTGAGAAAAATATGTCACAGAAGCTCTGCTGTTTTGGAACAAATTGCTTTATTCGAAATCTTATATAATGTAATAGATTAAAACATAATGCAATATGTTACATGCCTTACCGTTGATATACTTATATTACGTATGTTACCGTATTTCTGTCTTACAGTTGATACATTTCTTACTCTCCTCACCTTATTTACGAGGAGGCTGCATACGTCGAACGGTATTTACATATAGTCTCGCATCGATGGTCGGTCGCCGTTCGTCCGGTACTAAAAATTTGACCATAATAAAATAATTATTAAGTTGAATTTACATAGTTAGAACCTAGGTGGTCAGGTGATATCATCCAAACTATCTAATACAAATCCGGTAAATTATCCAGACATTATTATGATAAAAGCCGAAAACAAAGTATTGGTGACGGCTGTGGCAAAAGTTCAGGGTTGAAAATGCCACCTGCTAGTCACGGATCAACTTTCTGAGAATTTCCAGCGGATCAATGAGTCAAAGAGGATCACGGGTCAAGTGCTTAACCCGAATAACCCACCCCGGTAATGCGTCATTCACATTAATTTGTGTGCAGCTACTGCACACAGTGCGCAGTATGGTCGCTACGAATGCACTCAAACCGATTCGAGTGCAATGACAATGCCCAATGTGACGTCCGTGCAATGGTAAACACGGTTGCTTACTGTGATCATTAGCAGCACTGATTGCACGTGGCTATGCAACTGTATGCATTGACGGCGTGCATTCGAAAAGACTTTAACATTTTAAGGTGCAAAAGAATAATCAGTTTACACATTCGAGTGCAATAGTTTTGATCATTGATCGTGCAATGATAATTACTATTGCAAACTCTAGAGCAACATTGTTTACTAAAGGGCGGCGTCCGTGAAATTGTTTTCGCCAAAGCACGTTCCAGTGCAATTGTTGTTACATTTGCACTAGCTGCAGCAATGGCGTAAACATAAGCCTGAAATGTGAACCTTGTTACTGTTTATGCCATTGCATCTGTGCGAGCAATGGTTGTTGTATTTAGACATTTTCGTGCAAGTGGTGGGGTGATTGCACATAGACATAATTTTTAGAGTTAACCAAAAAGCCAAGTATTTTTTGCTTTTGCAAAAACCCTTAATATCTAGCTTTTGACCATTTTGTCCCAAAAATCGATGTATTTTTGCATAACTCATTATCAGTATCAGAGCTACTATTTGCGAAAGGCCAGGGTATTTGCGCGCATATTTTATGGTGATTTTGAACTATGAATTTATTTTTCAGTGTTTTATACCAAAACATTGGTCTCTCAGCAGTTTCAATCGTGTTGGTGGCTCAATATTTTAAAACATTAATTTGTACTTAAAAGGAAATTTGTCTCAGTTATTGTTTCTACTTATATGTGGAAACTGGACACCGATTCGACCCAAGGTTTTATGGTATTTCACTTACATATGCCTCTCTTGCAGTCCTGTTGAATTGGAAAATACAACAGAGGTATAGTAATAGTTGGTGAGATAAAACATCATGGCGGCCTTCGACCTCAGTTAATAAATAATTACACAGAATTTTACTAAAAACACGCAAATGTAAAATATACTATATGTATACAAAGTGCATACAAACACAATTGTTATGCTAAGCTAAACGGCCTTGTGCAAACTTTTGGCGAAAACAATTTCACGGACGCCGCCCTTTAGTAAACAATGTTACTCTACAGTTTGCAATAGTAATTATCATTGCACGCTCAATGATCAAAACTATTGCACTCGAATGTGTAAACTGATTATTCTTTTGCACCTTAAAATGTTAAAGTCTTTTCAAATGCACGCCGTCAATGCATTGTACTATACAGTTGCATAGCCACGTGCAATCACTGCTGCAAATGATCATAGTAAGCAACCGAGTTTACCATTGCACGGACGGCGCATTGGGCATTGTCATTGCACTCGAAGCGGTTTGAGTGCATTCGTAGCGACCATACTGCCCACTGTGTGCAGTAGCTGCACACAAATTAGTGTGAATGACGCATAAGTCCGTGTCACAGTGTCTCCCAATATCTTAGAATTATATGGCAAATTTCGTTCATTGGCTTGTCTTGACTGGAATAGCACGGTAAACAAGACATTATTTAGTTCATTGTTTCATAAAGGAGGTAAAACCTATACGTTACTTATGTTTGTCGCTTATCTTTTATAAGTTCCGAGCGTAACCATAATTGCCTTATGCCATTGTTTCTAGTATTTGTTGCGATACATATACATCTATATCGTAGCCAAGAGTCCTACTATTGTTCCTAAGCATCACCAATAATAGTTATCCGTCCGGTCGCGAGCAAAGCATGACAAAATTTATATTGTCTTGATGCCGAAAGACTAAATTAGCTGCTCCTATTCCAAGCTACGTAGCAGATAAAAGCCTTGGGGAAAATTCGCTTACCTGAATGTTATGACATCTGTCCTTAGCCAGGTACGTAGCCAGAGGGTTCGAAGAAGGAGCGATCCCTGAGAAAACAACTGAAAGTATCAATTTCATATTCATAAACTGCGAAGTGGATTTTCATTTGTTACTACAACTTTGGTAATTAAATTCGATTTGTTTCCTCTGATTATCAATTGTAATACAGATATTTTCCTTATTTTTTACTTTTGCAAAAGATGTGTACATTTTACGTAATGGAACAAATTATAAATATGAAATTTTTTGCACCCGCTAAAATCGCCGTGCCCTCCGTGTCATTTGGACTGTTGCTCTTGTAACGGAAGTCTGGCTATGTGCCGGTGCTGCGGGCAATAGTGTTATAGTGCAATAGGCAATATATTTATTATTGCTCACACATTGTACACCTTGGCTTCCACCGATGCTTCAATATAAATTGCGATCGTTACCGTAACGCTGGTTTGGCGAGGACCTCGGTATTTAAGGCTTTACTTGCTCATGAAAATTGCAAAAACGGATAGGACAGGGCCAGTTTATCGCAGGTGCAAATGTAAAATTTGTTATACTGAAAGTATTTTGTGTAGTACACCAAGTATGTTGTATAGTACGTGGTTTCAAATTCAACTGTTAAACACAGTCTATACACATTAACATATCTGCATTGGGCTATGCACTAAGATGATAATTATGTGTACTCGGTATATTATTCATGTATATTATGTTTTTTAAGAATATGTAGTTTTCAATAAACATTATTCTTCCATTTCCCTGTGTGGTGATGATTATTACCTTACGTAATTTTGTAATATAGGTTGTGGCCGTTTGAAATCCTGGTCAATACTGGTCACAGCGTCCATGAATTTAGATCAAGAAGCACAGGTCAAACGGGTGATGGACTACCAGTCTGCGGGTCACGAGTTAAGATTATCGACCCGTTTTCAAGCCTGCAAAAAGTGTTCCTCCAATATTAAGTTAATAAATAGAATAATCTCTCATGGAAATGTGCTACTAGGAAGCATCATTTTAGTTTTTGAATGCGTGTCATTTTGCACTTTTAACCCTCATAAATTTCTGTGTATTTCGTGCGATGTTGAACAAGCGTTTGCATCAGCGGAGGACTCAACCTGGACCATTCGGCTGCGAGCGTAGTACGCTAGCCACTGTGCTATTTAGAAGCTGTTATTGGGTTTCTGAAAGAACCTTGCAAAGAGAGCGAGTAACAACGCATTTGCGGCGTTCACGTTATAATATCGCCAACGTTTGGAATCTATGTACACCACACAGTGTCAGGCACACCGTCGACAACAGGGCGTCTTAGACACCTCCATGTTGTTATTATTTTTTCAAATGTAGTTAACTAGGCCTAGCTGTCATGAATTCGCGACAAATTGGTAGATAAGGGTATGTGCGAGACTGTAAAAAAGTAAGCAGCTGTGGGTGTGTCGTACACCCTCGAAAATAAACTTACATTATGGGTGTCACCCTGACTGTCTACATGATAAGGTAGCGACTACAAACGGACAACAGTTCCAAACAGCGAGGACAATATAACGCGAAAGCCGCATGTGCAAACGTACGCCTCATCACTTTCCAAAATATTGGTATTGGGCAAATAAATGGGACTATTACTGGTTTTGGTAAAAAAATGAAGCTAATATTGCTATCGGCAAAATTATAGATTGTTAAGTCATTGTCATTGCTTCTAATATTTGTTGGTATATAATTAATTGAAAAGCCTGGTGTATATATAGAAAACTTAGTATTCATCCGTCTACTTTTATACAAATATAATCAAATCACTGAACAGAGTAAAAGCGCTGGTGGTGGTATCAGTATATCTAATGCTTTATAACAAGTCAATGTCGGAATGAGTTTGCATGAAATTAACGCTTGTTTTGTAAAGACTGGAATTGTAGTATCATGCAGTTAAAATTATGCGGCGTTCACGTTATAATGTCCCCACTGTTTGGAACTTTTGACCTCCTGTAGTCGCGACCCTACCGTATAGACAGTCAGGGTGACACACATACTGTATATCAAATGCCGAGGGTGTACGACACACCCTTAGCTACTACATTTTTTCTAGACAGTGTCGTACACACCCTTAGCTACCTATTTGGCGCGAATTAACTATAACGGACACCGTCTGTAGCTAATGCGGTTTATTAGTCAACTGTCCTGTGGAGTTTTTCCTAAATTCTCGATATTTGTATCTAGCCCATATGAACATTGCTCAAATAATTTCGAACACTGTCAATAAATCTGCCAGAAGACACGGTGTGCCTGACACTGTCGGTAAGCGGTAATACGCGTAACTAGCTACCGTTGAAAAAATTTATTAAAAACATGGGGTGTCTAAGACACCCTGTTGTCAACAGTGTGTCTGACACTGTATGGGGTACATAGGTTCCAAACGTTGGGGACATTATAACGTGAACGCCGCATTACGTCATATTTTGCTATATAAGAATCAACATTGCGGTTTTATTCTGACTTTGTTTTGACTATTTTTGAGGTCAAAGAGGGCATTTCAAGCCTTCTTCAGTGTTCCAGAGGTAACTGAATCGCCACTGCAGAGCTAAAATAACGAAATACGGGTTTTAACATGTTAAATTACTCCAGAAATGCTGCATGTTAAATCAATCCAGAACATACAAAATTCAGTTTGTCAAAATTTCGTAATTTTCTACTTTTTGTTTAAGCTAATGGTTAATTTTTAATTTCTATAGCTCGAAAATTTCTAGGCTGCAAAAATCCATAACGTCAAAGTGGTGACTGTGAGGAAGTTATTTGAGATGTAGAATTTTTCGATCCAGTACCTCTGACAACAGTTATAGCCTAAATTATTGCTGAAACTCGTATAGAAATATAAAAATTGTCAACTAATATCAGTTTTTCGAATTTTTGTTAAGGAAGATTGTATACCAAATCAGTTCAACTAATATAAACAAGAACCTTGAATATAGTAGTGTGTGTAATGAAAATGTTGATAATCCGTCAATTTATGAAATGGATTCCAGTTCGCACAGAGAGGTAAGAACATTTTTTGCACGATTAACCGTTTTATTTAGAAAAAAGCTGTTTCGTTTACGCCATTTCAAATATGATTGACAAACGTGTCCATCGCTATTAAAATACGTTCAGTGTTAACTTAAATCATTGTGAAATGTTCTTCAGGTATTAAATAATAAGTATATGCCTGTTTTACACATTTTAGCATCCATAAGCTCTGCTTGATATGAATACCTACAGTACAGATATGCTCACGCGGGTAGGGGTTTTGCCCCTCTGAATCGTCAGAACACCCATTGAGGCAACACGCCGACCCCCCCCCCCCCTTGATAGGTCGTTCAACCCCACCTGGCGCCAAGCCCATTAGTTACGAAGCCGCCGCAGCCCTTTCCCTTCCATCGCGATGCAAAAACCGTCGGCTTCAGGCCTCCAGCCAGCCCGCCGATTCCCTGGGTTGCCAAGGAGCTACCCCCTACCCGAGCAACCGGATACCTCTAGGGGTCCTCAGACCTCAAGCATGTATGTTGCATTGCATTCTGTCTAAATTTTATGGTAATATTTTATTCTTACTGTGAATAAACTGTACTCTTGAGGCGAAATTTTCTACGAAACAAAAACGGGGCTGGAATTAATGACATATGCGCACTTAGATGTAAGCAGTGACTGCTTGCCGTTTCGGAACAAAACATATGCCTAATCCCAACTTTAGAACCGCAGCTAATCCAGCGCCATACTGTTCAGTCAGGCATAGTTCTTCCCAGTGATGTTGTCCATCCTCTCGTAACGCCTTTTCTATATGAATGACAAGTGAAGTATCTCAGTAATTAATGTCAACGATATATACTGATACAGAAGAGCTCAAAACTCTTTGGCTTAACCATTAATATTAATCAGACGCGAGAGCCTATTCCAAAAGACTGACGGGTACCCAAAAATTTATTATCTCAACTTATTTCTGCTTATTTATCGTAGCAATATTGTACTTTTGATTTATATTATATCTTCATGGAATCAATAATATAACTAACTATATTATAGTAAAAAGCGTATACCTTATATACTTATTATCTCAAACTGTCATGTTTAATAATTAATACGCGTGTCTTTACAGCAAAAGTGACAGTCCGATAACCGTTGTGGAGCAAATGAACCAGATGTGATCAGTATTGTTCGTTTAGAGGTTCAGTTTTTTCAATATCTGATAGATACATACGTAGGACTTTTGGATTTTTAGGTTAGTTAGAACGGCATTATATTTGTTAAACAGACGCCATGGGCCTTGTAATATTAAACTTACGACCTGACCTGTGTCATCTGATATCGTAATGTGCAAACTATAAGGAGGTTTTGTATTCGCAGGCACTCAACGTACCCAAAATCCATAGAGAAAAAATAAATCTGTACAGTAAACAGAAACCAAAACGGTTCTGACTATTTGTGTTTTGTGTTTGTCAGCAAGTAATTATTGGTCTAAACTCTGATACTGTTCTGATACTGTTTGATACTGTTTAGATATGCCGGCGTTTATTTACAAATCGCTAATAATAATAATATGCTTTTAATGGAATTATGAAATAATATATAATATATTTATAAGGTAATATAGTTCTAATAATTCTAAGATACTTTTGATCTGTGAAATACTGAATAAATGTTGACTACTAAATATGTGGCTTAATGTACCAGCGGGCTTGGTAGGGCACGATCTTAACTGTTGAACCCAAACGTAGCGAACCCATTTATGTAGAGTGCCCGTACCGCGCGTATTACAGCATAATTGGCTGTGGCACTGTCGTTGCAATGAATTTATGGTTCCATTTAGTAGGTTGTCTAAAAGACATCGCAGCTTCTTTCCTGGGCAATGTCCAGAAAATCTGGCAGGTCTTTTAGTGGCAACTAAATAACTATTTCGATTCGTCATAATTTTGATTACGCTTGTGGGTATTGTCGTCTAATTCGCTGAGATGTTGTCAATTTTGCAAGCTGTTTAATACTGGATGATTGCTTTATTACACATAAGTCTTTCGATCTACAATGTGTACGACCTGTAGCACAATGAAGAGACGAGTTAGAAATTTTGTTGGAGGTGAAAGGTTTTTGGATACTAGATAGATAAATGAAAAGCTTGAGCATAACACATAAAACAGTGTGCACGCAGCCGCATAATACCAAACCCAT
Organism: Trileptium ribeirensis; assembly: GCA_030248225.1. Classification (NCBI taxonomy): domain Eukaryota; kingdom Metazoa; phylum Nematoda; class Enoplea; order Enoplida; family Thoracostomopsidae; genus Trileptium; species Trileptium ribeirensis. The sequence continues at coordinate 14,752 of JASANE010005121.1, read as the reverse complement.
TGCGCCGCCCAAACCCAAAGATGATCAAATCTCACATCCAACCCTCAGAATAAACCAGACCAGTTTGATTACATCCACTTTTGGGGCAAAATTAATATCAATAAGATTTTTTACAAATAACTTCTTGCGTAGTTCGTAGAACTCCGTGCATTCCAAAATAAGATAGGAAGCGGTACCATCTGCTTCATGACACCACTCACAGGATCTATCCCCAACAAGTCCCATAATAAATTTATGTGTATTCAAAAGACAATGCCCGGTGAGGAGCCTACAGCCAATGCCAATCCTCTTCTTGTCCAGTTCCGTATCAGTTTAATCGTTGCCCAATTATATACAGGTAAAAATGTCCTTAGTTGCCTGTAGGACTGACGACATTTCCATCTTTTCTCCACATTTTCCCAAATGCGATCGTTAACCCGAGTGGACAAAGTCTTGAACGCCAAGCCTACAGCCGGCTTCGGGCCTATATAGGCCATGGAAACTGCTTTTTCGGCTAGATGGTCCGCAATTTCGTTCCCCATATACCCAATATGTCCTGGTATCCAAAAGATGGCAACAAAATTTGACTTTCCACGTGGCTGCAACTCCTTTTTACCACACTTTATAGATATCATTCGATCCAAGTTGTTATCTAGGACTTTGATAGCCGCTTGGCTATCACAGTAGAAGTTAATAGTTTTCTTCTTTACCCCCTTACCTCTTAAATAAGAGACGCAATTTTCAATCGCTAATATTTCTGCTTGAAAAACCGTGCAATTCTTACCAAGGGTATAAGTATACAGCTATGTCCAGGAATAAAAACGCCAGCCCCGGATCTAATATTCTCTTTATCATGCAGTACCTTAGAACCATCTGTAAAGCAGTTTATGTCCATGGAATTCAAAGAGACAATGTTGCGTGCCTCAATTCTATCAGTGATTACACTGTCGCATTTCTTATCCTCAGAAAAAGTCTTACAGCAGTGATCAAAAGGCATGATAGGCTCTGTTACAAGCTCTGAAGTTACTTTTTCAATTACTGTACATTTACATTTAAGGACTTCCAAAATTCAATACTTTTGAGGCTGCAGTAATCAATATCGCTGCCTGCGGGCATCTTTTCTCTATCGGCAATAATCCCAGGATAGCCTCCGTTGAGTGCTTCTCTAGCATCCCGTGATGGTCAGAAGAGCTAGTCTCCGAAACCGCATTAGTTTCTTCCGAACAGCCTCTATGGTGGTTCTATGCCACCACACTAAAACCCCATGCATCATACCACTCAATAATATCATTTCACATATATACATGAGGAACTTAGTTCTCGCGCCGCAATTACGCCGTGCAAAAGTTCTACATACCATTAGATTCCGTATAGCCTTGCTACATGCATTTTTCAAATGTTTATCCCACATTAATTTCTTATCTAGGATGACTTTTAGGTACCTCACCTCACAACTATAAGCCAGTGAAACTCCATCCAATCCAATATAAGGAAGCGCCTCAGACTTGCGCTTTCGAGTAAAATTTATTACAGCAGTCTTATTCGGCTGTAGTTGTAATCCATTAGATTTGGACCAGGTATTGACGCACGTAAGTGCATTGCAGATTCTCCTACCAGTTCCCAATATTTGAACAACTTGCAATCATCGCAATGTCATCCGAGTAGGTTTGAGCCATAATTCCTTCTTTTTGAAGCTTAATTAATAGTTCATTTACAACAAAACCCACAGTAGAGGTGATAGCACACCACCCTGGGGAAACCCATATTCACTCTTATGTTAACTGTGGAACTGAGCAGGGATGCAACTTCCGTCCTCGATTTGATCATATTCCCAATAAAGAGACAGATCTGTGGAGGCACATAAAAGCTTCTGAGTGCTTTTCCTATAACTTTGAAAGGTGTCTTATTGAACGCACCACCTATATCCAAAAAAACTCCCAGCATTGACCTGGACATACTAAAGCCCTGTTCTACATGGCTTACAATGTTTTACAACGCCGTTACCGTAGATTTGTCAGCAATATAAGCATGCTGATTTGCACTAAGTTGACTCAATGGTAGCACTTTCTCCCGTAGAAATCTATCGATAAGCGTTTCCATCTTTTTTTAACATAAACGAGGACAGGCTTATTGGCCGATAAGCCTTCGAGTCCAGATAGCTATCCTTCCCCGGCTTCGCAATGAAGACTTTTGCAACCCTCCACGATGCCGGAATGTAGCCAATCATGAGGCAATTTTTGTATAGTTCCAACAAAAAGTCTATAATAATATCAACGCCCATTTGTAGATATACTGGGTAGATTCCATCAATTCCAGGTGCCTTGTATGCCCCGAAAGAGGCAATGGCCCACCGTTTTGGATTCTACTATTGTGAAAGCATATTCATCCAGAATCATGTACACAGATGTAATTAGAAATAAGATAGAATTCCAATCTTAATCACCTGCCCCATACAGAACTTTACCAAGAATTAAAGAATGCGTCCATGAGAGTACATATGTTAAGCCCACACAAAAATTAGAACAAGATCTATAGGACATGAGATTTAAAAATTTTAGACATCAGTATTGTTGTCAGATATGGCGACAGACCTGTGATAAGAGTACAAATTGGTTCGTTCCTAAAATAACCTAGTCCGAAAATTATCAATACCAAAAGAATCTTAGCAAATTGTGGCATCATTTGACCCAGATCGATCAGGCGGTTTAGAAAATACCCGATACGGAAATTTTTTTTTATTTTTTGAATTATTTTCTCTTGTGGTACCAAAAAATGCGTAATTATTTTTCTCAACAAAATGTATAATTTTATTTATCTTTGAAACGCATTAGCAAGCTTAGTCGAATGGTATCAAAATCAACTGCCTCCATTCTTGGGTTAACGGGTTAGGTCTAGCCTAAATGTTTGGCTTACTTTGTCACATATATGAGAGTACCTTTATAACCTGTCAACTGATTCACTTGATTTTGAGAAAATCAACTGTGCTTGTCAATGCGGTTCGAATGACATTTGAAACTATAGATATATTGAAAAATTATTTTCTAAATTTTTGGTAATAAGGGACACAAAGATTTGTAAAGCAAATATCTAAATTAATCTTATTTACAAATATATCCGTGATGGGCATTTCATAAATCACCCCGTCGAGTCGACTTGTAACAAACTGTCACTGCATCTTACATATTGACGATGTTCGGGCTCGGGAATATAAGAGCGACTCGTTCCAGTACAGAATTGTGCTCTGCGAAATTTCTTCCGAAACGTTATCTTTCGAAAAAGCAATACTTTAATCTGCAATAGTGGTTTTGAAAGGTAATGGAGTACATTTACCATAAATACATCATTTCATAGACTCATTCCAACTTACTGGTTATGAAGCATGCTTAATATGTGTTTAGCGGTGGTGGTTGTGTAAAATTTTCGTATATATATATATTTATGTATATTGATTTTGATCACAAGCGTTCCGTTTTGGCTTTTAGAACAGTACATTCAAAATACTTTCCGTGAAATTTAAGAAAAGTTTATTTTGTTTTTGCACCACCAGATTATTCTTTTCAAATTCAAAGACCTACTCCTTCAAATTTCAAGGATATTTCTTAATATGTTAACTCTTTATAAAACAATTCTATAAAATTTTATGGATTAGTTCTTAATTTTAAAAGAATATCTGGTGGCTCGAAAATCAAAGAAGCTTCGCTTAAATTTTATAGGACTGTATTTTCAGTTTAGCGACTGCATAGTCAAACAAGCTACTAATTAGTATAGTTTTTGTTGATCTTTTTCAATAAGGAATAATCTTGGTTTGCCACATTCCATAATTTCGCGTCATCTTATGCGTAAATAAGTAAAATTTATGTGCGTATACCTGGGTTGTTTTTGTTCACACAATTTACAATATTATTGGTCCGACTGGGTTGTTATGCCTTTTATCCTTAACGAGCTGACATATGCACAAATGGCTGTTATAAAAAACTACGTGCCTTAAAATATCTTGTTGAAAAATGTTACCCATATTATGTTCATCTGTTCATTTATTATAATATGTACTTTAAATAAAATTTAGCAAGTTATAGATTACGCAATGGAAACAGTAGCTAGGTAATTAATTTTGCTAATTTTCACTAAAGCATAGTAATATTTATTTGCAATATTACAGATTTCATGTATGGCTCGAGTAAAGGTGCATTTATCAACCTGTGGGCAAAGTATTTTAAGTTAACATAACAGTAAACTTATGATGACCCCGCCAATCCTATTTTCTGACGGTATCTTTAAACGATTTTGATTATAAGTGGTGGCGAAGACAATATAAAGCTTTCAGAAGCAGATTATCCAGCTAATTTGAATATTAGAAGCGATGTAGTTTGATTTCCAATTTTTACGATAGCCGAAAAATGTTTCGGTCGATACGACAAATTAGTTAGCACAACTCGGTGTCACTTTTAACGTAGTTTTTCGGCAAACCTAAAGTATATTAACTTGTTCGAAGACTCAGCCGGGTCCTGGTATAATATTCTTTATAATATCAAAGCGATCACGCTTGTTACGCATAAATAACTCTTTATAACTCAAATGCGACAAATTTTTTGTACAAAGAAAAAATTTTTCCTATGATTGTAGCGACAAAATGATTTTGTTTCTGATGTAGAGCATTATGTTCGCGAGCAGTTTTGTGCCGAATTTCAGCCGACCAAAAAAAATTCTGGATCAACAATTATGAGAATTAGCAAAATGGTTTGTTGGTTTGGTCACCTAATGTTTACTCTTGCATTAAGTGTGTTGGTGTACAAATTTGAATAACCTTTGGGTATATTTGTCTTTTAAATTGAGATCTTAAAGGCATAGAGCTGATTTTGGACGAATTGATGTTTGATATTATCAAGAGTGACTGTAATAATAAATATGAGTCTAAAATTATCACGAGCATTAGGTATTTAGGATATTATAATAAATAGTGTCATGCACCAGGATTTTGCGCGTGGCTTTATCTTTTAAACATATATAAGTGATTTTTTCGGTAGTTATACAAACTTTAATATAATTCAACAAAATATTTATAGTATACCCGTATCACCCACAGATTTAACATGAGAATATGGGTATATATTCTCGATCACACTTTTTGCGAGCGAAACTTTACCATGTTGACACGTAAAGACGTGAAAATGCCTGCGGCGCATAGTTGTTTCTAACTATTTGGATGACTAGTTTTCTGGAAAAATCGAAAAAACTAGCATTCTTAGATCACTATACGCTGGCACGCAACACAAATGATCGAAATTCTAGGTACCGATCATTTTTTGTCAATGAGCGTTTCCGCACTAACGTGCACCCCATATGTTTTATAGTGCAGCAACGTACAATTTCGAATTATATATCCTCTTGCCGGGAAGTGCTAGATACGATGCTGGCTGGCGCATATATGTTTTCTTCATGCATGGCAAAAATATACTTAACTTTTCTCTAACCAATGCTGTTTTGATCACGCTAATTAAACTTGTTAAATCTATGCTAAAAGGTTTATTTTCTACGAAGTCAATGAATCATCAAATGCACAGCTCTTCTAAGTGTCACATGAAGTAACTATTCAGTCATGATTTCTCTTTTTTTATGTTTTTTCGTTACAGTCAAGATGATTTGCAATTTTATTTGTTGAATGTTGGGTAGAGTGTCCTATCTTTTTATAGATTACATCCTGAATGAATTTGCATTTCGAGTACCGGTGTAGAATAATAGGTAATGAACCCTAAAATGCAGTGTTGAAATTCACGTTCGCTAGTCAAAGTGTTATAAACCTTAGCTAGTAGAGCACAATAATTACGAATTTCCAGTTTTATGCTGATATAACACATTACGTTCACAATAATACGATAAGTTTGCAATGTCATTTGTGTAATTCATTTGATTTATTTGTTCGCTCACTTTGTAAGGTTTCTTGGAGAGAGAATCACATCCCCTATCTAGGCCAGTGCTTTGTTCGAGTCACTCGGCTTAAATCAGTGTGCCAGCTCTAATTTTAAAGGTACTGCGTGATGGGTGAATTTTGTTTGCATTTTAGTTAGATAAGTAGGTAAATAATTTACTATTAGATGCTTAATAACGTTCTTTAAAGTTATTAAAGTAAAATATGGAAACTATCTGTAAATATTTTCGCGTCTTATATATCTATCAATTGTAAATATCTGCACTAGTGTAGTAACCAGGTAAGAAGGTAACCGATATTGCAGGCGGTTTCTTTTAAAATGCGAATACAATTACGAAGTAAACGTTGAAGTGCCTTTTTTATGCAAGGAAAAATTCGCAGTTCAACAGTCATAGCGTTGAAAACCAATGGTAAAATTATGGGTAAAAAGTATGTTTGAAACAATCTGCCGCGCAAAAACCAACAGTGATAGATTTATAACGCGTTTTTTGGAACAAAACGCATGATGTATCTGTAATCAAGTTGAAATATGAACTAAATCAACAATATTTAATACAACGGTTCGTAGCGCAATAACAATTATGACAGCAGAACTAAGATGGTAGATTTGCTCTGGAGCCAAAATATAGTTCTTATTGCAAAATATAGTAACATTTATCAATTCGAGTTCAGTATAGATACAAAAAAGCTGCATCTTCAATTGCATTTCTGCAACATCGCCGAACAATATGATTATATATAGTTGGTTCGTTTGAATGACTCATTTCGTTTGGTAGCAAGCCGTATAGGCATGCCATGGTTGACCTGTGTCTTCGGTACAATGTACCTAATTCATCGTAGCTCACTGTTTGAATAATTTAGAAGATATATAACGTTGAAAACTTTAAGCAAAGTTTCAAGCCCTTGCAAATACAAACACAGATAAAGCATATAATGCACCGACCGCATCATATGTCTTATTACTGCACATATATGCGTTTGCATATGTTTAAAATCATCATTATATAGTTAGATACCGCGCGACAATAATTTGTTGTTGTTTCAGTATATTAACAGGTTTCAATATTTCAATTTCAATGTGTCAATTTCAACATATTAACAAATTTCAATATTTCATATATATATAATTTTCATATTTCAATTGGTGGTGTATAAGATACTTGATTTTAACATGCATGTGTTTCAGATAAGCAATACTGCACGTGTAGTAATATTAGTCAAATCAAAACTGTGTGATAACAATTTGTTGGTGATGCTTCAGTATATTAACAGGTTTCAATATTTCAATGCGTCAATATTTTAATTTTAAGTGGTTGTCGTTTCAATATATTGGCAAGCTCTTAATGCGTTGGTACTTTCGTCTTTTTAAGACTATGAATTGTCTGCTTATGTCGCATTGCATTGCCCAATCTCATTTTATTGTAACATATTACTGCAGACCGTTTGCCACTCGAAAATTCGACTGCGTTGCGGTTTTGCTATTGCAGGCAAATACGTGCGCACAAACTAAAATTGTTATTAAAAGCAATTCCCGCTATGTATTATCAAGTGTTTACATGTATGTACTCAATATCAAAAAGATTTGAAGAAACGCTCACAGACTAAAAATTTGCCTACTGCACAAGTTTGGACGTAGGAAATATTAATGAATATATCATAATTTACGAAATATATTATCCTAAGACAAGCCATCACTGACGCCTGTACTCACACGTTTAGATACTGGGGTAGCACATAACCGACAAGAAATGTGTATCTTGTAGCTAATCTGGCGCATCCTTTGTAGTTGCTTTGATTCATACACTTCTCTTGTGAAGATAAATGCGTTCGGCTAAACGAGATTCATTCAGTGTGTCTGTATTTTGAGAAAGTGCTACTGGTTGCATTGTTGATTCGGTGTAACCACATATCCTTGGTGTATACAGTACCTGTAAAAATTTATTTACATTTTGTCCTGGATATTTAAACAACTTCTGTCCACAATAGTCCGATAATGTTACTCATACAACAACACTAATTGTTTCCATTTTGGCCTTAACTAGTAAACACAACCACTGCATAACTTGACGCTTTGATTTTTCAACAAGGACAGCACCGTGTCAGACCTGGGCTGTGTCAAGTATCGGTGTCCCGGCCCACCCCGAACTTTGAGCATCGTCCCAACGCGGTCCGTATCTAATCCGACGTCGCCCCGCGCGACCTAAAATTTAACACACATTGCAGAAACATCATTTCAAAGGCTTATCGCATATCTAAAATGTTATTTCGTTGTTTTGTAACTTGTAACATTGATATTTTACTTATGTATTATATACGTGCTTATGTTACGAATGTTCCGTTATTGGAATATTCCAGCCCAGTATGGTCTCCAGTATACCAAGGAAACATAGATATAGTTGAACGTGTTCAACGGTATTATACTAGGCGCGTTTATAGCCGTGCGGAAATGGCACCCGCGCCCTGCAAAACACGGTTAGATTTCCTGAACCTTGATTCGCTCGAACTACGAAGGTTGCGTTTTGTTCTTTGCACAATCATCAAACTGCTCAGTGAAAACAAATACAATATCATTTCAAATACTTACAATTAAATGATTTAATGCGAACACGAGGACATTCTCTAACACTTCGCAAGCCAAAAATAAAAACCCATGTTTTAAGCCACGCATTCCCTATTCGTGATATTAGCGAGTGGAATAATCTGCCCGACACATTGACTGGACAGCTGTTCGTTGGAGCCACAAAAGTTAAAGTATTCAACACTACTAATGCAGGTAGACCTCAGCAAATCATTAAAATATGATCGCAACTTATAACAGTTGTAAGTGGTGCTAGGTACCTCCCCCATTCTGTTAGCTATATATTTACTAGTTTATTGTGAAAATTATTATGTTTATATATATTCATAATCGTCTTATATAGTTGTTTTACTAGTAAATTTACTTGACTTGACTTGACAATTGTAACGTAGGCGTTGATTTAAAAACGATGGAAATATAACATAAAATATTACCCGTTTTGTGAAACATTTAATTAATGGTTGTTTCATATTTTGTCATTTTTTGAAATTGAGCCTATTAGTTCAATCCGATCCACATTGATTATTAAAACAAAACTATGTGTCTAGTTTAAAAATTAGCTAATAAATTTACACGCTGAACAATAGGTTACTGATTGATGTGCAGTTTTAACTATTGCTATTACCTCTACGTCGCCATTTCGCTAAATTCGTTGCTGCCAGCGCTTGTTTAAAATAAAACCAACGTATCACGTTACATTTCAAAGTTTGTATTTGAAATAAGATCAATATTTACTTATTTCGACATATATCAGCATATGTTCAATTACCGACCGTTTTATACGATAGCGGCGTGCCTGTAATGAGTCTGGTGTGTTTCATGTTCTAAATGTAATGCGGCAACTACTGTAAGATGTGTGCACAGAGATGGTGAAAAAGAATGCTAAAACTGATTCAAACTTGATTTTATTCTAACAATAATTTTGCTACAACACAAATTATTTTCCTCGCCACCAAAATCAATTCTACTCTCGATTAGATTTAATTCTGTTCGATTTAATTCTAGCGACAGTTTACTAATCGACTTAACTAAACAAATCGGTTTTGAACAAATTGTAGTGTAGTAGAATCAAATTTACCTGAATTTGTTTAAACCGGAATGAATTCTACTAGAATTTAATGGGATGTAGAATTTAGTAAAGTCTTGAATTGATTCTAACTACTATTTTACCGTTTCACTGCACACATCTTACAGCAGTTGTCGCATAACCTTGGTATTTAGTCACCGTCTGTTTTACTTACAGTATTCGTCACGACCGTGACGTTTCGACTGATTGATATACAAGCGAGTCTGGAGCAAGCGGCTCCTTAGCAATTTGGAAGTATTAAAATTCTATTTTAGAACTATTTTCGAGCGAGCCTCGGCCGAGTCACCAGCGAGCGACAGTCATATTTAATCTATAATAGTGCTATCCTTGGTGTCCATTTACTTGGCCTCTTTTCGCATAAAATTTTATTATACTCTTAATGGGACCGCGTTGCATCAATTGCTTAATCAATGCACACGCTATAATTGAATTCGAGTGGAACGAGAATTTTCAATTTTGGCTCTGGAGGGGGGGTTGACGAGGTCCTGTCTGTGTGTCTGTGTGTCGCACCTGGATCTCGATAACGGTTGCGCGGATTTTAATGCACGATGGCTCATTCGAACCGCAATGGTCGATTTAGGTGTAGTGACGGAGCCCGATTTTTGAATTTTTTGCTGTAAGAAAAGTTATGGGGCAAAATGACGTCATTTTGGCCCATTTTTCGGGCACACCCTCCAAGTTTTTGCGACTTTTCTGGATAAGTGCAGGAGATATCCGTAAACTAATAGACTATTCCATGTAGCTTTACCAGGGCTTTCCAATGATATATAAAATGTTTTTCAACTCCTTCCCAATCTGGAGTCTATAAGCTTATAGTTGGCGCCAAATTTCATATTTGGTGAAAATCGCTGGAAATGCACTTAAATGTATGTTTTTTGTTGCTTTTAGTGTCTTATATGGAATTTTCTGGGCAGATAAAGTCATTGCAAGTGTTAAAAATATCGTTGGGCAAATATTTTTTACACTTTTAAATGATGTTTTCGCAATTTTTGGTGAGAAGTCGTGGGAAAATCACCTGAATGTGTGTTTATTGTTGGTTTTAGTGTTGGATATGGGGTTTTCTGGACCGACAAGCTCATTGCGAGTGTCAAAAATATTATGTGGCAAATATTTTTCACACTTCTGCTTCGGGGGATTGTTCTCACCACTCGAATTCTGGCTCGCAAGCGAGCTTCACTAGTTTAATAGGCATTAAATTACTCAACCTATGGGACATTTAAAAATAATTTGTAATGGTGCTATCATTGGCGTCCACTTACCTGGCGTCTTTTTGCATCAAATTACGTGATACTCTTGCTGGTACAGTTGCATCAACTGTGTAATAAATACATAAACTAATTTTATAGGCATTAAACCACTCACCCTATAAGACATTTAATATTTATTTGTAATCGTGCTATCATTAGGGTTTAATTACCTGGCGTCTTTCTGTTTTATTATACGTTGCTCGAACGGTTGCATCAACCGTGTGATAAATGTACCTATTATAAATTAGTAGGCATTAATCTCTCAGCCTATAAGACATAGTTTTAAAATGGCACGTAGTAGCCCAAAAAATAAGAACGGCCATATCTCGTTAGCCGTAGGACGACCAATGGTGATATTACTCTTATTTTGTAGAGCGAATGAAGCTCTATGTAGGGGAATTTAAAAAGTTATTACATGGGTTAAGTATGTTTTAGTGTAAGGTAAAAATTAGATTTAAAATGAGTCCATAAGCGAAATACACGAAAACGACTATATATCCATAACAAATAAAAATATTTCGGCGATTCTAGACTAATTTTGTAGAGCAGTTAATTTTGTATGTATTTACTTCTGACGTATCATTGATGCCGTTATTTGTGCTTCTGGACTGGGCCAAAATGGTTATTGAATGACCCATAATGAGATCCAAAATACAGCAAAATGGCAATATCTTCGTAACAGCTCGAGCTATACGGATTTTATTGGTCGTTTTTTGTAGAGCAATTCATTCTCCATGTAGTTTGTTGCTCATAATGTGCTGCTACTGTCATTATTTACGCTGCAGGGTTGAATCAAAATGGGTTTTGGATTGAGCCCATGAGACCTAACGTACGGGAAAGCGGAAGTATATCCGCAACCGCTCTAGCTACATAGGTGCTATTGGTTTGGTTTTGTAGGGCAATTCATTCTCTATGTAGCTGCAAACATTGCAAAATGGGTTTTTGAATGAGCTCATGAGACCCATGATACACAGAGTCATATCGCCGCAAACGCTCTGGATAAATGTGGGGTATGGGCCTCATCTTATGGAAGCAGTTCACCATCAGAGTAGCTAGGTGCGTTTGTTACTATTGGGGTTTCGTACGCTCCACGGTTGCATCAATATAGGTTTTTAAATGGGCCTGTAAGATACTAAATACGCATTAAGCGAGTATATCTCCTCAACTGCGCATTGTAGGTGCAATAAGCAATATTTCTATTATTCGGCTCATTTTGCAGCTTGATTCTATATAGCTATGTAAACTGAGTTAGCATTTTGTTTGCCTACGCTGCAGTATTGGTCCAAGATTGAGTGAAATTGTTCTATGAGAACTTCACACTTCAATGCTAGAATGCTACCGTTAAGTTTAGTGGCGGCTGACATAAACTATTTATTCAAAACTCAGAATTCAACACCTTGGCGACGAGATAAGAGGGTTGCGCAACACAACATACAACTTTGCCGTATATAATCCTTGAGTCAGAAGGTCAAAATTTAATACTAGTAGCAATGACTCCAGTGGTGTTTTTATTTCTACTGTGACCGCGATTGACAAAAATTTGTTCGACATAGTGATTTTCATAACCTACTCTTATCATCACGAAATTTTTTTAGAAATTAGATAAATGGTAAAAAAATCTAGATTATGCCGTCAATGGTTAAGAGTTTTTGATTTACAACAGTGATATGATTAATTAGTTCCGGGCGGATAAAACTAATTTCATAACATTGTACTCAGTTCGTTAAGGTGGTTTAAATGGTATAAAAATATTTTATCAACAAAAATCGAAAATTTTCGGTACCAGACGGGAAAAACCCTTGTCAACCCAAGCAACCGGGAACCTCAGAACATTTAATAAATTTCTAAAAGTTGGTCTAATAATCAGAGTGGGTCATAACAGACCAACCCTTTAAAGACAAAATAAGGAATATAAATTTTCCAGCAAACCCTCAAATTAATAATTTGTGGGGGTTGCCAAATTCTATGCATCCAGTATTTTGGTAATTTTGTAACACTGGTTGATGGTCGCATAACACAGTAATTAATAAAATTTGTGTGTTCTAATAAGTTGCATGGCCTCAATAATTTTGCAGGTGCAATCAAGATACAATAACTTATAGTTTTATGGACAAATATTATCCCGCCCCTTCAGTTTTTAAGTGTATAACAGTTTTTATAAGGATAACAGATACACAAATATTCCCTCTGTGCCATTATTTTTCTATAAATGTGTGACTAATTAGGCCCAAAATCACTGGTATATCTTAGCGTTGACATTTGAAGTTATATCAGGTATTTTGTTCAGCTATATTAATCGGATTGAGTTAAGCATATGTATTAAACAACAACTACTGTCTCTAAACTGACTATATCCGCACATATGACGCTTCACAATCAACCGTTTCACAGACGGTTCTTTTTTCAGTCAGTCTGAACAGACTATTAAGTTGTTGATATGAAGTGCCTAACTCAAAATAATTAGGTTCATATATAGTTGGTCGTATTAAACTGTTTGAAGTACATGTTAGTATGTGTGTCAAAGCCAAAAGTTGTGAGACATACAAACACAAACAGCCAACAGCAAAATGAAATCGGAAAAGTAATATTATGCTTTTTAATTTCAATCTCGTTGCCATAAACTGTCTCTATTACACTAGACAGATTTTTGTTTATTGATTAGCCGTAAAACTGTAGTCCTCTTGCTGCAAGCTCTATATATCAAATGCGGGTAATTCATGTCATTATGTAGTATTCTACAGTAATATTAGACAGTTATCATGATGAGCAGAGTTTGGATGACCAATAGGTTATCTCTATTGTTCAGAGCAATTACAATCAACTGACTTGGCTTTTGAATAATGACAGAAATGCTAGCTGAAATTTTCCAAGAGCTTATGAATAATCTTAGGAACTCAGGCGCAGATTTAATGCGGCGTTTACGTTATAAAGAACTGTTGAAGTTTCGTCCCCCAATGGTCTAGACCATACCATCCAGTGGTATACGGTGTATACTTACACTATATAGTGCAAAAGATTGTGTATGGTAGCTCTAGTGTCTTAATCTACTTATTGTTTTTGCTGACGGTGTCAAGGACACCATACACAAACCCATTATATATTGCGCGTAAATTAAAACATGGTGTAGTCTACACCATAATATTATCGACATTACACTGCCTATGTATACTGTCTCAAAATACCATCAGAAACACCATGGTGTCCAAGACATCATATAATTGATGATGGAAGAGACACTCGGGGTGGACAAAACATTCACATGGGGGTCCTTTATAACGTAAACGCTGCATAACTGCTTATGGCTGACACTGTAAGAAATAGCACCGGGGCTTCACTATGGCTGTTCGTAACCACCGAGTACTATGAAGGTGTCGTCAATATGTTTACATATAGGTATAATGACAATTAAACCCACGAATCACGGCCATGCGCCAGTGAAATGTGAGTCGGAAAATTGTAAACGCTAAGCAAGAACGAACACAGTGCGGCTCAGAACGACTGCAGGATACGGCTGAAGCATATCATGCCAAATCCATTGAGTTAGCTGATTTTACTCGAGTTCGTTTAAATTGACTTGCTAACAGAGAGGTCGTTTCAAATTTAGCCGAAATTAACTTAGCTCTAAAATGATAGTTATTTCAAAAATGGCTTGTGTCTTAGCCCCAACATGTCGGGACTTGTACTTGTGGCGGTTCCGCATTTAACGAATTGCAGCTTAACAAGTTTTTTCTGAGCTTCAAACTACTTGTGTAATAAATACATTTGATAACCTCGAACGGACTACACACGTCGTAGACGATAACAACCATCTTATAACAAGCTTCATGACATTGTATGATTAGAGGGCGAAGAATACATCAATATATTGCATTATCGTTTGTGACATTCATTATTAAGTCTAAAACTTTTAACACAGTTTTGTACTAAGAAGCAAT
>JASANE010005120.1:0-11665 GCA_030248225.1 Trileptium ribeirensis | reverse complement strand
TATTGCTGTGTCCTCTTCCAGGTTAGGGAAAAATTCAATTTTTCCCAGTAATCTTTTCAATGCCCCCTGTAACAGTGCAGCATTAGCGGTCGGGGTGGGGGTCTACGCAGAAAGTTAGCGGGAGCTAAATTCAACCGTACTGTTTGAAACTGCAATCAGTGTAATCGCAATGCTCCACCCGAAAAACACACAATACAAATCACTAGCACAAAATACGTAGCGAGAATAACTCAGATTAGTAATACACACTGACCTAAATAGAAATAGAAATTGATCTGTCTCGTAAAATTGTGTTGGATGGAGAGTATGGCCAACGAGTCAAGGCGGGAGGGAGCAGAAATATCAAACTGGAGAAGGGCAGCGATATCAAACAGGAGGGTCACCAATATCAAACTAGAGAAAGGCACCGATATCAAGCTGGAGGGGGGCAGCAATATCAAGCTGGAGGGGCGCCATTATCAAGCTGGAAGAGGCACCACTATAAAACTGCAGAGGGGCACCGAAATTTTGGACCTAAAAAGTTTTTTTATAAAAGTAAATTGAAAACCTGAAGACAAAAACTATTTAGAAATAACTGAATTAGTATTGATGTACGAAAATATGAAGCAAATATTTAAAAAAACAATTTTTATACCGTTTACAAATCTTTGGAGTATTAACCAGACTTAACAAAGATAGTCAATTATTCAATTTTAACATCTTTCTTACCATTAAGTCGTTTAAAATCCGCCATCAGGAATGAGTTTGGCCTAAAATTATTTGGCACCCAATATCGTTTCAAATTGGGCTAATGGTAGAGTTGCGGAATATTGTTACTACTTCGGAGTTATCTCGCAAAATGGATGACTTTTATTGTGTGAATGGTACTACTTAGTTTTATTACATATTGCGAACGAAATGTTAAAAAGTAACCACATTCCGCAACTCATCAAAACCTGACTTGAAACTCATTCGGGAACTTCTAATTTGAAACGGATTTTCTTCCTGACCAAACTGATTTTAATAGACTACTTTTAAACTATGAAAACGCAAAGGCCACCCGACTTTACATGTCAAATGAAGGTGAATTTTAATTCTAACCATCTTAGTGAGCATTTCTTGCAGCAATTTCCGCATAAGTAATTTCGTTATAATATTTAGCTTCGAGCATTAGTCGTCAAGCTGTCTGGATGTCTACGTGTACGTCGTCCGGGCAATATCACCGTCACATAGACCACATCTACCGAACACGTACAATAATTTCAAAGACGAAGGATCATCTGTGCCTGAATAATGGTCGAATAGCTTGTTGTAAACCACCAAATGTGAAGGTTGAAGTTTATCTGTACATATCGTGACAAAGATGTTTATCTGTGTAGTGATAGAATAGAGAGTTCCTCATTCTGTTGTCATATATACTCTTTCAAAAATATAACATAGAAACACCTCATTGAACACGCGATTTAATTTAAAAACTATTTAGCGAAACACCAAACTAAAAATTATAATGAATATGACCGACAAATTAATTTGTTTTAAATGTTGAACAAACTATTTTAAAACATATTGCTATATATACATCACACAAAAACAGTTATAACACAGGTTATACAGTTAAAGTCGTGTATTGAAATGTTTGTAGCTTAGCTTCATAATGTAATTGTACATGTTGTTACTTCACAATATTTGTATTTATAATACAACATGTGTGACATTCCATGTATTAATATTTCATGCGTACTATGATTACTAGTATCTCCGTGGATACAAATTGCAACCGGTAATACAGTTTTGTGTAGCAAAAACCGTACATTTCGTGTGTACAATGTTTACACATCAAATGATAAAACACATTAATTACATCTGGAATATGTTATTTTCTATATATATTTTGTGTTCATTAACTCTATGTTTTGAGCAAAATATAACAAATTATGTGTGATTGTATTTAAAAGTGTGATAGTGTTCGAAATGTTCCAAAATTAATAAATCTTGTGTTGTTGAAATTTTTTGTGTTTTATATGGTACTTATGCATCATTTACGATAAGATGCGTGCGCCAGGGCCAAATTATGTCACGCGTCCAACTCAACTAGTTCGGATGAACTATAGCTTAGCTGGACTACTATGGTACATTTTATAGCTTAGCTAGCCTAAATGTGACAAACAGGGAGGTTAGCTAAGCTCTGCAAGACAAACGTAGCGTCTGGCTGAACTGTCAATTGAGAAATATTATTTAGTAATGTGCTTATGTGAACGTATTTTGTTCTATAGTATTTTCACACTAATTCTAAGTTATATATTTGGTTTAATATATACAATTGACGTTTTAAGCTGTATGCCGCTTTTGAAGCATTATTTATATAATGAAAATAATAAAACGTAATGTTCGCGGACGAAATAGTCTCTGGCTTAAGTTATAGGGTTCAGCTGAACGCCTCGTGACAAAAGCACAGTCCGGCTCGACACTCGATGACAAATGCATAGACTAGCTAGGCTATTCAAAATTTAAATAGTCGAGCTGGGCTGTATGCGTGATATTGTAGCTAGCCCATTTGAACGCGTGACATAATTAGGACCATGCGCACGCATTTTATTGTAAATGATGCATTACGCAGTGGTTCTCGAAATACAGTCTCCTGAATACAGTCACTAAACCCAGCCGTGTCTATAGAAACACCGTGTAAACGTATGTATAGTTACCTGCGCGATAGCATTAGGATTATAGCTGTAACTGAACACAAATTTTGACGCAGTTCTAAAAGCTTTAGTTAGAAATTCTGAATCGACATGGTCGTTTTACTACAAGATTTTACTCTATTTTTATTTTAAGTTTAAAAATAATGTACCATTTTTTGGTTTTATCCCGGTTATACGCGCACTAGCAAGAATTTCGTCAATTTTTAAGATACATCAATAATTAATTACCATTCGGCTTAGCTTAAGGAGGCAGTTTATAAGACAACCATTTCAACTATATTTATCATTTTTTTGATTTTGAGACAACCAATAGTTCCAAACGGTACAAGATATTTTCGAAAAAAATTTGCTAAGTAAATGAGCAATTTTATTGGGAATTCGAACCGCACTAACGAGTTGATTCAAACGGGACCAGTATAGGTTGAATGGCTTCATTGGATTAAAGCAGAGTCTCCCATTTACGTGAAATAGCAAATCTAAACCTTAAGGCGTTAATATCTGCAAAACATGTCAAGAGTTCTACTACACTCAATAAAATGGACGCAATTTTGATAAACGCTAAAGTTATATGAAGTAGCAGCTGTGAAACGTGGGGCTTGTATAGAAGCTTCTAGTCATATATATATATATATATATATATATATATATATATATATATATATATATATATATATATATATATATAAGTTCACAATATATCCAAAAATGGTTAAATGCGTGTCATAATATATGCACTAAGATCTTGTGCACAAAATTCAAAATTGTGTCTCCCTTATAACGGTTATATTCTAGTGTAATAAAATGCAAATCAGTAAACATTCCGATGTCGCTATCCCTCTGCACAAACTAAGGCAGAACCTGTACCAACAAGATCAACTACGATCGCAAACATCGCGAACGGCATAGTGTATATTTTACGTCCGCCCTGATGGTTACATCGAGCAGACTTTACTCTACTGTGTTCTGCCTTCTCCGATTTACAATCACCAATGGCGTGTGCTAGTGCACATTTGTTCTGTTGCGTAATTCCTAGGATTTGCCAATGTTCGAAGTAAATTTAGAGATATTTCGTGACTATGCATTTATTGCTATTTCTTCTACAAAGGAGATTGAACTACTACCGTTAATACCTAAATCTTCAATACAAATTAATAGGATAATGACTTTGTCCAAAGTCATCAACGTATGTTTCTAAAGGCTTTGGCGAGTACCAACAAAGAGACATTTGACCTAGACTAGTCGAATGCATTCATGTTCGACTATTTTTTCCACCTCAGTGTTGTCAATGCCAAGCAAAAACCGCGTTAACACTTCAATCGTGGGCAATATATCATATCGCTAGCTCTAAGGTATCATCTCTATCTCTTTGTATCATCCCGCCATTACTTACAACACTAAGACGCTTTGATAATGCACGTGCCAAGGATTTTATGACAAAACTATTGTTAACTTGATAACCTGGTGTCAAGCAGAAATTTTCGTTTGTCATTGTCCAAAGAGAATATGATGGCTAAAACCCTTTACTACTCAAAAGCTTAAACATTACTTAAATATATACGTTTACATGCTTACATGTCATGGAGCTGTAATTCAATTACGCATAACATGGTGCGATAGCTACAATAAAATAAAACTTTACAATAAGCCAACCACCTAACCATCATGAGCATTGCCATATGACTGGTACATTCATTTCTGTGGACTTATAAACATTAAAAATATTACATCAGTATCTTATCTTAAATATCTCCACGAACGTTATTAACAAATATCTGAATGATTTTTCCTGTTTGTGAATATATATATATATATGCTATTTTATAATTTGTTACGCATGCAGTTCGAAAATTAACGAATTTTTTTATTTCGAATTATTGCTGCTATTCATGAGAAACAAGATTAGGAGCAGATTAAGGGAGAATGGGGTAGTCAGCCCCCCATCCGAATATTTTGCAGACCTTACGTCAAAAGAATGTCACTTGCATTCTGCTTGCATATTGAAAAAGTTATTGGGTCTCTAAAATAGTATTACGTCCCAATATTAAATACGAATTTGCGCCGATGGTGGTGAGTGCTTGAGATCACAGAGCTGTGATTCAAAAAAAACGCCGTGAAGTAAGTATCAAGCTCTTCTCGGAGTTTCTTTAGCAATTATCAGAAAGAATGAAAAAGTTTCAACTTTGAGTTCATGCCTTGCCATATAAGCAAACTAATTATAAAAATATCAGTAATTAAGATAAATCGTAAGGTAACGTTTTCTTCGAACAATAGTAGATGTTTCGAACACACCGTTGGGCTTCTACAATTTTGGAGTCGTACGTTCAATCTGAAGCCTGATATATTGTGATCTATGCTTCTATAGTTCTGCTCGTTGATATTTGTGAACCTACGTAGACTTTGACATATAAATTAATCGTTTACCAAGCCACATCAATATAATAAAGGGCATAGCAAGGACTACAATCGCGTTTTCTTAGTGTCATATTTGTCCAGAATGATTTTATATATGAACATCATCATTTATTTGCTTGGAAAAAACGACCCCAAAAGTAAAATTCAGGTGCTGATGGGAGTTGACCACGCACCTTCTGGAGTGATTAGACGGATAGCGTGATAGACCACTAGGCCACCTTTGAAATAAAAATGTACTACATTATATTGCATGTCACTTCAACCGTAGTGAGAGTTTCCCAGAGGAGTTTGAAACTCTGCATTAATATTCTAGTGCTAATAATTTAGAACGGGTAGCAAGTAATTAACAGCAACAAACAGAGCGGGTAGGAAATTATTAAAACATAAATAGACCTGAACAACGTGGCAGAAATGAAACACGGAAAGCTAGCTATCCGAATTCCGCGGTTAGAGCCGAAAAACCGTTGACAAAATCACTACAATTTGTGGTTAGACGATTTGGATCGCCCTTTATATCTTAGCCCATGCGTCTTTTTAGTTTGTTCAACTACTCAAAAATCATAAAGATTACTGCAGCAGTTGTTTAGTTTATTCGAATGATACGCAGCAACGGACGAACATTTAATGACCGCTATGGCATTCTGTTTTACCTAGGGTAAACCTATTCTTAAACACAATGTTATTTTAAAACAAAATTTGCAGTAATTCTATTAAACAGTTATTTGTGGTACTGCTAATATAACGATTAAGTTGGCCTTATAAACTTAGAACAAAAAATATTAGCAAGCAAGTATTTATATCTATAATTTTAGATAAGTGCATAGTGGCCGTTTCAATTGAATAACGTTGAAACTTCATTGTACCGTGCAGTTCAAAACCTTCGCAATAGTTTTAACAAATGCAAAGTCATTTTGTTAAATTGGGTCGATCTTTTGGCCATAACCTGGCTTTTGTTGAACTATCATTCGTCATTAAATAGGCAGCTGTGCACATGATCTAATTTGAGTTTGTGTTTTGTGTTAACTGCAACTTTTAGTAATTACTAGAAGGCTGCTTAACCCACAATGCACAACGAATGGTGTCATTACGAGCAAGCGACGTTTGTAGCCACAGATGCGTTCAAATTAACTCATCTTTTTTGCCTCGAAAACATTTATATTCGCAGATTTAGCAAATTACAGAGTTGAGATATTGGATTGAAACACACAAAATCATCTATAGATCAAATAGGGGTTCTAGGGCTTGCAGCATTATGCCAAAAATGTATATTGGCCACAGATGCATTAAAAAGAATCATGTCATCGTTTTCAACATCCTCGAAAACAACGCAACAAATTGTAAAATTTTGGTTAAAAATAACAAAATGAGCAGTATTTTAAATGAAACACATTTTAGTAGTTTTATCAAACAGAAATATATAAAAATGGGAACAATATCGTTTAGTAGACATTAAATTATCGATTCAATTTATATTTTATAAGAAATCTTTTGAATAATACTGCGTCATATTACGTATATGTTTAAGAATGATCTTTGTATGTACAGCTGCCATTGGTTGTGAAAACAACATTGAGTACCTAATTCATAAATCGATTAATTAAAAAAACCTGTTCATATGAATTGAAATTTTACTTAAAAAAAGCCTTTAGCAACAAATTTAGTCAGATGACGTTATGTTACAATGACAATACGATTAAGACCTCCAAAAAGAAGCAGTGCGATATTAATTTGGACAATTGGGAAACATAAATAATAAACATTCTAGATTTCATCTTAAATGTTCGAACTGGATTTGGGCTGGTATAATAAAGTTTGTAAGAAATGTGTCTGTATCTGAACTGGTGATATAAAAGATACAAATTTTATTTGTAAATTAACGCATATCACGTCGAATTTTTTCTTCTACCAAAACAGTTTTTTGTAGAAAAAATTGATTGTACTTAAGGCCCAGGTAGCCCTGAGAAGCAATACGTTATATCGTTGGAAAAAGAACAAACATCTTAGAGCTGGGATATGAGGGGGCAGCCCCCGACTTAGGCATAGGATTAGTGTAGGTTCCACATAAATGCCTAAGCTTAGGCTAAGGCTAACGTATATCGAGAATGGCATGCATTGCACTTTGGCGCCTCTAGGTTACCGAAGCCGTACTTAAGCTACTAAATTGAAATATACCAATTTTTGATGTGAACATAAGAAATATACAAGAGATGTTTCAAGAATAAATCATACAATGAAGCACCCAAATTTAAGACAGTTCAGCTAATATTCAAAAGACAATCCGGGCCAGCATAAAGGATTCTAAATCAATGATTGGAATGTGGAGAAAATGTAGAAGCATTAGAATAATAGAATTATCTGAATGTGTGGTGCAAACATATAGTTTAAATTTGTTTTTGTAGTTACAGCAATGAGTTATTGTTGCCTGTGGATAGGCTATAAAGCAGCAACTCCTTTGAAAATTTTAGCCTAGCACGAATAAATTAATAAATAATTATTTCTGGAAACTGCATTTTTGAGATATAAAGTCTTGCCGGTTTGTCTTTGTGAGCAACCTTAACGCCTGTGCCTGTGGCATTATAGTAATACCATCCTAGTATCTTAAATTCTATAACATAGTAATTACTCATAAGAGATGGGTTCCGAATTATTGTAAAAACATCTTTCCAGGCACTTGGCAACGAATTTATAGAAGCCGAAATGCCAAATTGTTGAAACTATTAATTC
Organism: Trileptium ribeirensis; assembly: GCA_030248225.1. Lineage (NCBI taxonomy): Eukaryota > Metazoa > Nematoda > Enoplea > Enoplida > Thoracostomopsidae > Trileptium > Trileptium ribeirensis. The sequence goes on along the minus strand of JASANE010005120.1, from coordinate 3,851 downwards.
GCTTGCTACGTTAACATTATGCGGGATTCACGTTATAATGTCCCCAACAGTTGGAACTTTTGTCCCCCTGAAGTGTAGACTATACCATAAAGACGGTGACAGTGACACCCACACCATATAACAAAATATGAGGGTGCCGGGCACACCCCTATATGCCTCATTTTGGCAATGTAGTATTTCGGTGTTTTATGCTTGCCAATGCGGTGTTTCTAGGGTATCCTGTAGGCCCTATGCAAAATGACCCCACGGGGTGGCGGAAACCCTCAGCAAAACGGAAAAGCAACGACGGTTCATTGACACCGTCTGAAATAAGCCAAAGTATTAGCTAGCTTTGTTTGAAATTTATTTGAAACTTTATTCAAAAACACAGGGGTGTCTAAGACACCCTGTAGTCTAGAGTGTGCCTGCCACTGTGTGGGGTACATAAGTTCCAAGTGGTGGGGACATTATAACGTGAATCCCGCATTATGTATGGAACAAATTTTTAAGTGTTAAATGATGTGTAAAACAGATTGTGTTAAAAGCTCCGTTCACATGTTCCTCAAAATTTGAGCAAAAAAATTGAACGTGTGAACACAGCTTTAATGTTAACATGGACAGTTTGCTTACATGATTTGAAAAAAGTTGAAGAAAGCACAGCGGCGCCTGGCTTTTCATACATTTAGCCAAACGCTTAAAACAGCAGCAGATAATGTGTGCAAAGGGCCATCGCAGTGATCGCAAACCTGATTTTAATAAATTTGCGTTGAAAAAACCATGATCACAGTTGCTAGATCCTGACCGTGCTCCGGAGCGGAGCGTGGTCATAATTCCTCTTATATAGTACTACTACTGTGAGCCTAGATAGGTTAACTAATCGGGTAGAGTGTGAACAGAATCTAGGTATACTTTTGCGTTTTGATTAAACCGTAATTTTTGGAGCTTTGAAAATATGTGTGCGTTCGTCATAAACCCCGACATCTCACAGTAATATTTTTAATTATATTTTGATAGAAAATGCTTTTCTAAGACCGTTGAATTTGTCACATTTCTGTGATGATTTTTGCCAACTATTGAAAAGATCCACGTGGGACCTTACGTTGGATTAGCCGGCATTCAAATCCAAGCCTCTACCTTGCAAGTGTAGCTCGCTACCGCGACACCACAGGCCCCGATCACCTGGCGTTGAAGCTATTTACGCTAGCACAGTTAGTCGTTATACTTTTCAAACAATAATTTGAGTATGACGGAGCAACATATATATGTCTCGTGTTTTAATATTGTTTAGTCATTACTCAATAATTCTATGTTATCATATTAGTGTTCCAATTCTATGCCGCAGCTAATCTAATGTCTGTGTTGTTTTCACGCATTTTAAGAAGGATTATAAGATATTTCAAACCATAGAAAAGCAATATATTGCTCGTTTGGAGCCTGGTATTTTGTACCATTATGATGCTCCTATAGGAGCAAATGTGTCTGTGTGTTCGTGTTGTGCTATCCAAGTTTAAGCTCGCTTGGTAATTTGTTTTATTTCTCGTCGCTCTTGATGCTAAAGAATCGATAATATATTTTTTCTAAAATACAAAGTTAACTAAAAAACAGTCTGCAGCTAAAATTAAAATAACTGCATAAAAATTTTGACTAAGTATCGTTTTTAACGTAAGTAAAAGACATATTAACAATATTTTTTTGTTCTTTATTATCCATTTTAACGTTTTGCATTGAAGAAGGCTGAATTTTTATTTGGCTTACTAGATGCGACGTTGTGACCGTTGGGTTAAAAACGAAGTTTACCTGGAAAACCATGAAATAAATATAAAAAATATTTGGAGTTAGCTAAGTAGTTAGAGTGTAAAATAAACAATATTCAAAATTTTAAATAACAGTCGTGAAAGTTGGATTTTGAAGCTGCATTCGCAGTTGGATGAACCCAATAAAAAGGGACTATCGTGGGCTTAGCCGCTGTGACAAAGCTTTAACGTTGGGCAATATTGTGCACGTAATTATAGTGGTTCTCTCAAACACTTCAAACTATTAACGCAGCAGCAACGAGCGAATTAATGTTTGCGGTGACCTAGCGTTTACAACCCAACCGTTATAAATTCGCAATTTATTTAATTCACATCAGTATTTTCTGTGAAGTAACCTTTCATTAGTTTTACGTTAAACCGGTTATGTTTCTATATTTCACGATCATGGGTCTACATTGTTGCTGAAACAAAAACCAATATAAAATTTAAAAGAGCATGTGCAGAGCCAATGCTGAACACTTAAGTTTGAGATCGGTACAGCGACGCCCTGAAACATTATGCCGCGTTCTCGGTTAATGTGTTCTGAACATTGTGGGTCGTTCGAACCTTAGTGCGGTATTCTCAAAGACGTTCAAATTATATCAATCCTAATAAAGCGGAACGGTTGTATTGTAACCAACACTCGCAAATAGCAGCAACGTTACAGTAACAAAATCACACATAGCTAACTTTCGGTTTACAGTAAACAAAACCTGCTGCACAATTTAAAGCGCTCATTTGGATTACAGCTGACATGTTATTCAATGTGTATTTATAGCTTGTTAAACCTCTTGTAAACTTTCTGCACCATTTCTTAACTTCCTAAAAATTAAGCGGTCTTACCCGTAGATCTTCGTTCTATTCATTAAATCGAGTTACAGATCTAACGATGAAAACGACGTAACACAACGAAAACTCAAAGATCTTCAAAACGTCAAAGCTCCAAATTACCTGGCTCTTTTTTCCGTTCAGCAAGCTAACTCCAGTGTCAACCCTAAACTTATTAAAATGAAGTCTCACTATCTGTCAACTATCAAAATTGTAGCTAATATTTTTTTCAATTTTCTATATATCGGTACAACTTGGACACACCTCTGGTAAAAATACAGACTTGCGCCAAAATATATTTTGTTTACTCAAAACTCGCCCAGCACAAGGAATACATGAACAGTTGCTATTAAGGGCAAACCCGTGGTAAAATATAATCGGGAAGGTATCGAAAAGTAAATATTATAGGTTTTCCATTGTCTGTATAGCTGAACAAAATTACCACTGTTGTGACATAATTTTTATTTTCAATTTTTTTTGTAAAAATTGTGTTGAATCAACAGAATGTAGATTTTTCAATAGAAATGTTCAATATTGGAAAAAACAAATCAATAGAATGCCTGATTTTTCAAATTTTAGCTCCAAATAGCGACAGTATTGCTAACGTATGCACATTATTCAAAACTCTGCACATGTAACCCTTACAATTTAAGAAAAGCTTAAAATTTTTCCGCACTGGTTTAAAACATAACGAAGTATATTATATCTGCTTCAGTAATACCCTGTTAAACAACAAAATTTTTAGAATAGATCACAACTACGACCATAAATAGGCTGTCTCCACGGCATCAAGTCTGAAAGCCTGTTTGGTAATTTTAGAAGAATGTCAATAAGCCAACGTGTGGCATCTTTTCAAAACGCCCTAACTTTTGTTTCTGCTCCAAGATTTTCATTTGTATATTTTGAGAGCATAACAGAAGTTTTAGGCCGTCCATGATCACAGTGTTTTATCCTAACATTAGCGCCTTCCTGTTCCGGTCTCTCATAACTTGCTCGTAAAGTGCATGAAATGACAAATAACTAGTAGCTTGTCTTTCCACCAAGGTGGTGAATTCTGAGTGTTGAAAATATGATTAAACGAGATGCACACTGGCACCTTCTTTGAATAGATATGGTGATATACCCACTTATTGTGAATTTAGGAGCTCACAATATGCGAGTAGAGAGAGGATAAAATGTTGTGAATAAGACGTAGATCAACAATACCCATATAGATTAAACTAATGCAGAAATGTTGCCGATTTTCACGTA
>JASANE010005119.1:0-25945 GCA_030248225.1 Trileptium ribeirensis | reverse complement strand
TAATAATAATAATGGATTTATAATGCGCCAATTTCATTGAAAATGTTACAAAGGCGCATAAGCGAACAACACGGTATAACACAAGTGAGGTTAATATTATATCATATTGTATCGTCTATTCCAGGAAATAGGAAAGTTTTCAGTCGAGATTTAAATTTTGCAATTGTAATACTAGGATCACGGAGGCTTGATGGCAGGTTATTCCATGCAAGTGGTGCAAGGGAGCTGAAACTGTTACTGCGCGAAACGTCGATGTTGAGTATGCGGCAGGCCGCTAGGCGTGGCAGCACTGATAGTTTGACCATATCGGAGATATATGACGGTGCGCCGGTAGATATGGCGTTGAAGAGGATGACGAGCATTTTGTACTGTATCCGCTTTTCAACAGGCAGCCAGTGGAGTCGTCGGAGAATCGGAGTAATGTGTTCGCGTCTGCTTGTTTGTGACACTATCCGGGCTGCATTGTGGAGCAGACGTCGCAGTGGAACAATATGAGACAAGGACATACTGCAATACAGGGCATTACAGTAGTCTAGTCGAGACATGACAAATGCTCGGACGACGCATTTTGCAGTCAGTTCATCAAACCGCCGCCGCATTCGGCTAATTTCGCGAAGTTGCCAGGTGCAGCCCCGCGAGACAGCAGTTATTTAACGGTTGAAACATAGGCGATTGTCAAGGAATACGCCCAGCGCCTTTACATAGTCCGACGGTTGTATTACGTCATTATCAATGTGTAGACATGACTTGCATGTGTCTTTGCGACTGAAGTATATTAGTTCGGTTTTTGAATCATTTAATTTAAGCTTATTGTTATAAAACCAGTTTCGAAGAACGGCAAATAAGCGTTACAGTGTGCTTATGACTTCGGTTGAGTCTTTGGGGTCGACGTCTTTGTAAATTTGGATGTCATCTGCGTAGCAGTGTACGTAAAAGCCGGCCGCTGCAATTAGCTCGACGATAGGCGCTGTATATATGCTGAACAGAAGTGGTGCAAGGACGCTGCCTTGAGGAACTGTATGGACTGATTACAAAGTTTTCAAACGCGCTGGCTAGTTCTTAACATTTAATGCACTTACTTACTGTAGGTACTTCTAAGTAATCCATACTCTTTTATGCATATCTAATTAGACCGGTCCAATACTAACGCACATCGAAGATTTCTTAATGGGTACAGCAGCTGTTATGAGCATCGACCTGGTTTTAATTTGTTAACAAGCTTCTGCAGGGCTAAGATTAATAATGCCTAATGAAATTGTGTCCTACTTACGCTTCACATGGCAATTTGCTGAGTTAATCTTTTTGCTTTTGCTTGGTTGTATTGGAACTTGAGCATTGTGTACAGCAACGTATGTTTGAAATTCAGACGAAGTAAAAATGCGGAAAAATTAAAACAAATTTTTTTCACCCCGAATTATGTATTTAGCGACTTAAGTCACGCTTCGTCCTAGCATCATTTTTATGATATATAAATTAATGCTCAACATGGTAAACGGCAACAGATATTACTAATTAAGTATACTGTTTCTCTATTCATCTCACTTGTGATGCGAATTTAGACTAACCATGTTTGATGGACCAGTAAATCAACCGCTTGCCTTTGCCTATGAAGTATAATGTAATATAAACTATTCTATCTCTGCACATATCACCAGTTACATATTGAATGTCTAAAATAGTTTAACTTACTTCTTCTAACAGTGATTCTATCTCCGTATCAGCCAGTGTTTCCTGCTCCAGAAATTTACGCAGCTCTGTCCGTACAAAATCTAAACGAGAGCCTCTCAACCGCATGCGTGAAACGAATTCAGCAATTCTGTTGTCCCCTATATCAAGTCGTTCTAAAATTGATGTCACTTGGTTTCTCAGTACCAGCTGTCCACCGCTCAAAATGTAATCACGAGCCTCCATTAGTACAGAATGCCCAGCTTTAGTTCCATTTTCAATCAGGACGAGGTAAGTCGTCGTCTGAAAACAGCAACGAGATACAATGCACGAAAACGAGCTGTTTCCATTTTTAGTCGGAACATAAAGTGTAAATTTTTCCTTTGACCAGAACATACATAACACAGCGACGGAACAAAATTATTCATGCCCAACTCTACCAATTATTGACATCAACGCTCATTGTGACGCGTTCTGTTAACTGAGTTTATGCGAGACGTTATGTTCGATGTGCGCTGTTATTCACTCGATTTGCGAGGTTCCTTAAAAAAGTGGAGCAGCAGGTGCTACGCAGGTCATTGGATTGAGCACGCCATTTGCAAGCAAACATACAGGTTCCATCTGTGACTCCGGCTTGAGTTTTTCAAACACTGCACAATACACAGCCTAATAATAACTTTTTGACGCCCAGCGCTGCAAATTAGCAACACTGCATAATATTATTGCGACGCGCTGTGATTGCTGAGTTTATCGTGCGATGATCCCGTACGTGCGTCGTTATTTTCTCGCTATGCAAGGTTCCTTAAGGAACCGAGCAACAACTCTGAAATAGCTCAAAGGTTTGCGTACTAGAGGTGAGATCGGGCGTGGATTTCAAGGCCCGGCCCGGCCTGTTTGCCAAGGTGACTATGCCCGGCCCGGCCCGTTCTCTCCGAGATCAACGCCCGGCCCGGCCCGTTCTCTCCGACATCAAAGCCACGCTCGTTTGGTAAAATTCCTACGCCAGGCCCGGCCCGTTTCGTTACTATATCAGCAACTTATCAAACGTTAGGAACTTATCTTTTTGAAACTGTACGGTACAAGTAGAAATAAACGATAAAAATAGCTATTTCTCGCAACGGCAAAACGGGCCGGGTGGGGCCGGGCTTTTTCCAAACAAAGTCGGCCCGGCCCGCGGGCCGGGCTTCGGGCTTTACTTCTCACCTCTATTGGATGCGCAAACTTCGCAATCAAAAAATCGGGTTCGATCTGTGGCGCCGGCTTGAGTTTGCAAGACATGGCACAATACACAAATGACTTTGGCGTTTTAAGGGTTAAATGACAATTTAAACAATGTGTAGATATTTGCAGATTCTGATTCTGTTATTTCTAAAAAGCACCTCATTTTGAATATTTTGAATACAAGTCCTTTATATAGAAATAGTATGGTTGCCAAGACAAAGCTGTCAACAGAACTGCGAATAAACAAATATAAATGAATTGAAACTCACAAGAAAACCGTATAACCATAGTCCGTTAATATTTAAGCGAGCAAATCGCGCATGATGGAATTACTCGATGACCATGTTCATTATAGGATATCTTAATCCCCTTTTCGACGGAAATACGAAAACATTTTCAATTACTAACGTTTTTTTGTGATGCACCTGTTTTATGCTATCATCAGCGACTCTGAGAAACTCAGAGAGAGCATTATTTATATATAAGGGTCATTTAAAACTCTCGATCACAATGACACGGTGATTATGTCCGCTATAAATATTAGGGCCCATGTCAACTTTAGGGGCCGAAGTATAATGCATACCTTGCCGTTCTCGATTTACTAAGCCGTAGTCTTAGCCTAAGCTACAGTACCCGCCAAAAATGACTGTCGCTCGCTCGCGACTCGCTCGACACTCGCTCGCGACTCGCTCGAGACTCGCTCGCGACTCGCTCGAAATAAATTTGTTCTAAAAATAGAATTTTCTATTAATTTAAATAGTTGCGAAATCTCGAGCGAGCCACTCGCTCGCGACTCGCTCGAGACTCGCTCGCGACTCGCTCGAACTCGCTCGCTCGAAATGCGACGGTCATTTTTGGCGAGTACTGTACGGTTCCTATATGAGCATGTGTTAAAACTAATCCTAAGGCGAGGGCTGTCACCCCCCGAACCGCCTGCCCTAAGCTGTTCTTTTTTCTAACGTTATAACGTTCATCCCCTCAAGTTGACATAGTCCAATATTAGTATTTGTGAATCACAATACGAAATCGATAACATTTTTAATTATTACTAACCTTTTCCCATAAACTATGAACCACCCGTATTCTATCGGCGAAAGTGGGAAACTCGGAAAGTGCATATGCTGAAACTGCTATGCTCGGCGGTATTTTACCAGGTTCATCAGTTAAGCTGTCTCGAAAGAAAACGCCGCGTGACGTCACGTCTTCGCTTGTGATATTTTGATCGAAATCATTGCCAAATGTGTTTGAAATGAGTTGTGACGCCAACGTATTCATCATATTGCTTGTATCTACACCCATGTACTGTTCGATAGCAGCATGCCAAACTGCATCAACAGCCCAATATGTCGTACCTAAATTGGTTATTTGAATGAACAAATGGGTAAGTCCTTAAATTAGCTTTGTATGTATGTCCAATCAAAATAATTAAGCACATTAAAATTAGGACATTAAATGTTATTGAACTTCAGTTTTCTTTTAGCCCATTCAGATAAAAGTTAGTTTAACGCAATATCGTCTAGTAAAACTTGACACTGTTGTACTCTATTGTGACCGTAGCTGTGCATTTTTCTGAACAGCGTTGTGAACACCGTAAGCAGGTTTAGAAGAAATTGAAGCCCAAATACTCGATGTTTGCTCCAGTTAAGAGGGACTTAGTGACAATCGTCGAAGCAGAGAAGTTTCAGCTACTATATACTTATGTCACTGTTTTCTAAAATTCGTAGTAAAAAGACAAGGATCAGTCTACTTAACTATTTACTTCAACGAAAATCCCTGGAAGCGCCGAAGATTTGTAAACACAAAATAACTGTGTCGAGGATTTATATAAAGAGTATTTTAAAAGTACGTTACTAAGTATTTTATACTGTTTCCGGAATACGATGTGAAACATTCGCTGCTTGGTTTTCGCTAAAATAAACTGTTGCCTTTAAACTGGATCTGCTTAGCAGACTTTGGTAATAGTCGCTGCTTGAGCGCATTGTTCCGAAAATTACGATTACTGAACTGCTGCTGCAATAGGACCAACATAATATTATTATAAAATTTTTGTTCTGATTTCGAGCAATTTTAGGTTATAATCCTGACTCAGGCACTATATAATCCTAATACCTTAAGATTACGTTTTATGTCAATACAGATTACTAAATATTTATTTATGTACAAACATTTCTAAATGAATGCTTGAGTTGGACTTTTTCTTTGAAATTGAAATAATCAGGCATATATTTTAGCTGAAGCATTTGAGAGCTTCCCAGACTACGGATGGACGTTCACACATTTAAATTCCGAGCCAAAATGTAGTCCTCGACTGAAACGCCTGTTGTTGCGTGTTAGTTCAAAAACGTGTTGGACATCTTTCAATTATAGCTCGAACGTTGCTCGATTGACTCACAGTTTGTGTTCTATCTAACTTTGCCTATTGTACGAATTTTTCGTACAATTAGATTTGAAACAGCTTGAAAAGAGGAGTGATGTTCGACAAAATAATAAATCAGTTCCATAATTTAACAATGTTTTTCGTTGGAACGGCGACGGTCATTTGGGAGACAAATCTAGTGAATAAAACATCTATTATGGCGTTATATTATTCAAATAACCCGCACCGATACAGCTCAAGCCACAAGTATCCCCAATAAGTTTTTGCTGCGGAGTACTGACGCATTGTGGAGGTCGACTGAATATAACGAGTAAAGAACCAATAAAACATTGGTTTCATCAGTTGTAAACTGGGGACGGGCATCAACTGAAACTGGGACACCCTGTGCCCCAGAAAAGACGCCAGCGCTAAATCATTCCTTACAACGTTCGATGCGAGGGCGAAAAATTTGGCATGCAATGTAAATTACACAGAATTCCAATGCTTAAGAAGATGACGTATTCTTTACCAAAATTAAAGATTACAGAGTTTCGTCGCATTTCGAGCGAGTGGTTCGTTCGAGATTTCGAAACTATTCAAATTTATAATAAATTCTATTTTTAAAACAAATGTATTTCGAGTAAGCAACAATCGTTTTTGCCGTGTACTGTACCAAAAATCGTACATTATAATTAATCGCTTGGTAATCGCGAGCATCGTTTTCATATTTTTAAGTGTTCAATAGAATGCTATGTATGTACCACTGAATATAAGTCCAAAACTAACCAAGCCCAGATGCAAAGTCCAGTACAGACGACGGAACAAATTCCTTATCACGATTAGCGATTTCCGACAGTACTTGAACTGCCGTTGCATAATTCTGCACCACCCGAGCGTGCAAATAAGCAATGCACCGAAATTCCGTATCTAAAATTGAATTGCACTTGGGCTTGATAATATGAAACATTAGTTCGGCAAAAATAATCTTCGACTCTGTAATTACTGAATACAAAGCTGAAAATGCGGCAACAGTTACGCTTAATCTAGAAATATACACAACATTGTGATAGGTACTATAATTACAGACAGAAATCAAACTAATCGCAAATCGTTCGCGAAAGATTCGTGAACAGTACGGAAATAATTCGCGGATACCAGTTGAACGGCTGTTAACATTTGCTGTTATTCCCATTTTTAACTGTACACCATTAACTCTCAAAGCCATGGAACTGGAAAAAATATAACTACTCTGAACTTAGTAGTTTAAAATTCAGTTCCCAGAGCCCCTCCAAAGTCAATGATAGCAATTATATAGCAGTAATGCTTCAAACGCGAAGGTACGGCCATTTATGTCAAATCGAAGAACACTTTATTTCTTCTTATGAATGGCACGAAAGTTCGCCAGATTGATGGATTTTCGCAATTTTTTATTCGAAGGATAATGAAATGTAGTTGTGCACCTAGCTTTGTATTTGCGTTGTCTCCATGATTTACTGCCGATATTTCCACAAAGTCGACACAAATTAGAGACTTTGTTTGTGGCCATTTGGGGTCAAACGGCATTTTAGGTTACAACTCATGTCATATGCATCGAACCAAAAGATGAACTTTGAACCTAAACAGAATCTTCGTATCGAGAGCTACAACTTTACTGTTGTGCATTTTTGTCAGAGTAGCCGTTTTCGAGCTATGAGACAAAACTTTAAAAAATTCCCCCATAAAAATGAAACTTTCAAATTTTTTACAAAACAAGTTTTTGCTTGTTGGAATGAAAGATAGGATTATAGGATTATTTAACTCGTTAAACACGTTCATTTCATTGTTTTAACCATAGATTGGCTGCATTATTAACCCTGCATGATGGTACCGCAATAAATATTTGTAAATTTTGCCTCCAGAAATAATCAGATGTTGCCACTTTCCAATATAGATAATTGGTGTCGAATATTTGTCGGTTAGGCTGTGGTGGCAGACTAGGGGGTTATATTTTTGAAATTTTTAGGAGTTCAAAATATCCCAATTTTGCTAACATTTTCCTCAGTTTTTGCCAATTTGTGACAAATTTTTCTAATTTCCCATCTTTTTGCCAAAATGAAACCTATTTTCAGCCAAAATTTGGCGCGCAGCGCCAGGGGGGTATATTTGGATTGAGGAGGGGCCTTAGGGGCAGGTAACCCAATTACAGATTGATCCCAGTTGGGTACAATGTTCATTACCTTAGCTGCCTGATGAGGATGATTTTCCACATTTCACATGAACAACCGGGCTTAAAATAGCTGCTTCAGGATAAATTAACCTCATATATAACTGACTTCAACCCAGTTTTTATGTGCTCCAGTATAGCGCGATATAAAATAAAGTAATGCAATGTAACTCAGCATAATTTAAATTAATATTAGTAACCCGATGGTCTCAATGGAGCATCTACTTAAAATAGTTGGATGCAAAGATAACGTTGATGACTTCAGAACAATTATTGTAATTTATTATGGACACCGCCTTTTAAGAGTAAAATACTCATAATAGAAAATGTAAAAAATAGCACCTACATAGTTACCAAAAAGCTTGGACAAAGTAGATACTCATTATTGCTGCTATTAAGTGTTTATTATGATTTCATGAGAATAGTGTGACACTCTTCGAAATCACCACATAAAAGAATCAGGCATGACGTGATTCACTTCGACTTTACCCCTGGTTTTTCAGGTGTTACAACCCCTCATTTCTTTGGTAGAGAACATGGCATCAAGGACAAAAATCTCTCAGACCCCCAGTTTTGGGGAACGGGACCGTTATAATATCTCACACTGCGGGTCGATAAAAATACTTTTTTTCAACGACCCCTCCAAACTAGGGTGAAATATTTTTGAGCTTGGTACTATGAACCCCTCACAAAGTGAAGAGGGTAATCTCCAAAACCAAGGAGTAGGTTCCGCAAGGATCGTGTCATGCCCGATCTTTTTATATGCCGATTTCGAAGAGTGTCACACTCCCCTCAAGAAATCATGATAAACTCTTGTTGTTATTAATTAAATCCTCGCCTCACATTTTTATTACTCGTGCATATCTATCCGGCTCGTTTAAAATTAAAAGGTGCTTCGAAATCAAAACTACGCCACCCGTTTGGCACAAAATTGTAGCATAATTACATTTTCCTTTAATTATTATGTTTGGGTGACGTTGCAGTCAAAGATTTGGTTACAGAATGAAGAAGTAAGAATAAAAATTGACTGTTGTCTTAGCGACTTGTTTTAACTTTATTAAGCTTTTTAACGTTTTTAGCTGAATATTTTCCTTATGCACAAGGTTACTTCGTAAAATATATTTCAGAAGTTTCAGTAATAAATAAAATCTCAACAGACTTTGTTATACATTCATACCGAGGCCAGTTTATTACCAAGAGTAAGCGGCTTAAAGTTGTAAATCAGTGACTTCATGCGCTTTCGAACAAGATGGTTGACATTTTCGTTGAGTTGAGATTCGCTCGGTAGGACAGCAATGCTTCCTTGGGCGTTTGCTGCAGCGGTCGCCTTTGCTATGACATACTGACGAGCCTTAGTTTCAAGCTCTTTAGCAGCTGCTTGGAACCGTTCGTCGCTCCAATATGCCTGACGTTTCCACAGGTAATTTCTGAACAAAGGTTACTAAAACTTTAATAAACATAATATGACAAAAAATTTGCACTTCTAAGTTCAAGAAACGTTCTGTTTTAAAACAACTTATGTAAAGTATAAAGCACCGCAAACACAGTTTGCAATTTGCAGTTAAATGGAATTAAATTGTGTTTATATAGACGTAATATCAATAATTTCAACAAATTTTGTCTTCCATAAACTTGGAGTAAGACACTTTCGGTCAGTGAAGTTCGAAACAACTATGGCATAATAGCTGTTACAAAGAGCTCACATTTAACAAAGAGCACAAGGACACTATGTATTTATGCGTATCTTATGTCCGTTGAAAAACTTTGCGAGTCCAATCTAAACTTTGTTCGTTTTACATTGCGTCGGACACATACGAACGACTGTTTTCGGATTGTTTATGTTGCGACATCAATGAATCTTGCCTCTACAACTTGATGGAACATCAAGGACCTAACAACGTGTGATCAACATTTTTGTAACAATTGATATTACAACAAATTTAATTCCACCACATTGTTTTAAGTTGTCAGACAGGTTGAAACGTTACTGTCCATACAGTACCCATGCCACTCCGCGCTCTAAAATTTGTAAATTATTATAAATTTTCTTACCCCCTTCATTTCGTTCTATTCCGTAGTTACGAAAACCAATGCTCTCATTCTAGCTAGTAACGTACTACTAATTTGAAACTACGCCAACATTTGACTGTTTTCGGTACGAAATTGAGCACTTTGTCGTAATATTGTAAAAAAATCTCATAACTCACATGAGAAGTAGTTTTAAAGACGGCTGAGTTACTAATGATGCCAGTGGTTATTTGGGAGAACGGCCGCGGGAACCACTACTAATAAAAATGATGTTACTACTACTTATAGGCGATAGTTGCCAGTTCCGACAACGCTTGCGGCAGTGATCAACAATCCAACGACTTAACTAATAATACTTTTTTAATTTGAAATTTCTGTTTTCTTCACGAATACGGGGAACTGAAGATGCAAAGGCGAACGCATAAGGGTTAAAACTGAGTTGTGATGTTGGAATTTTAGCTTTTTTTGGGGTCAGGTTAAACAGTGATTTCGTTGAAATCGGGTAATCCTGATTATTTTTATAATTTCAATAAACCGTAGCATTAAAGTCGAATGATCTTTCGTGTCTGCGTTTATGTGCGAGTTCGTCGGCAGAATGAAATATTTGATCATCGATTGTGAATTCTGATGACAAGGACAATGTAATTCATATTATTTTTTATTTCTGAGGCTTAAAACAGTGGCGTTATCGTAAAGATATACAATATCCAGGCGCGAGAAAACAATAAACAACGTTGTGCTTCCTAGCTATAGAAGAGCTTTGAATGGACTGCAATATGACTGCTGTACATTCGATGCCAGTTAGCTATGGTTATAACTATGACTTATAGCAATGAATGCCTAATTCCAGGCGCGAAAATAGGTAAACTAATTCCTATAACACATCAGAAAAACGTATTGAAAAGTCACGGTACTATTGTCAGGGCACTGTTTGGACGAAAGTATTGCAGTGATAGCTAATATTCACGAATCATATTTTGCATTCCAAGAGCTGGAATGCAGCAGACTGGCCTGGCAGCAACAAGACGTGTTTAAACGACATTCAACAAAAGTAACTGCACACTGGGTGCGTACTATACACAGGCAAAATTTTATTACAACTCTGAAATCCACAATGATTCGACTAAGCCCTGAGAATGACAAAACCTCTTAACTCATATAAATGCAATTTTCCCACCAAAAATTGTTTTCATGGCAATGTGACATACATATTTTGTTTTATCTCCTTTTGGCAAGTAATTTTTGCATGAACCATGTTTTAGTAAAATCACGCTATAAACTGATGTTACACGAAAAAAACTTTAAATTGATTTTTTTCGAAAGTTCTACAATAGATATAGGTAATAGGTTCTGTTGCTACACCGTCGAAATGTTAGTGCGGGTTGTGATTTCTGTAACTTGCTTTACTTGTCTATCATATCTATCACGATCGACATGGTGTTACGGCAATATGTTGCAGGCCCGACATTCTGGTGCTCAGAAAGTCTTTTTCGTACATGAAATTCGATCCGTGACTAGTTCGCGGGTAACGCTTCAACAACGAGCGTTATTCTATAGTTAGGTACCGTAGCACCAGTTTGTTTAAAAAGGGTTGATCTTACTTTTTACTTTCAAGCCGGATTCTCACTCGTTGTTGTTTTAGATTCCGCCAACAATAATAATTTCACTGAGGGCCTTATGGCAAAAATTTCATTTGCTTCGCTGCGCATATTTCTTCTAATCTCACTATGGCAAAAAGAACTGCACGAACTCGTTCCAGTACATGGGCCGCCACCGGTCGCTGTTTAAGCTTTGGGGGCAACCACCGAAAAAGCGTCTGTACCTCTACTGGAAGTCTCGAAGTAGTGAATTTTGGAGCCATGTTTTGTACTATAATTTTGGCAATGTCTGGCGATTTATGTAATTTTGATCATGGAGTTTTCTGCGTCGAAACCTATCTCGCGGCCAAGGTCTTGATGTCGCGCAGAAGCTAGAAGGAACTCGCGTTGATTCATAAAGAACTACAGGAGTGTTATGCAGTGCATTATTCGTTTGTATGTATATTACGCTGTATTTATGCAGTGCCGACTGCCTTATGCTTGTTAAATAATCATCTTTGATATTCTCTTGATACACTAGCTGCTTTAAACCAAGGAAAACAATAGACAAAATATAACCCGTTGCATCCCGTTTGAAATCGAAATAAGTTAGGTCGACACAAAACCACTAAACTAAACGTGTCTGAGGTACGCCCCGATTCGTAGTTCGGCTCTGTTCGCCAGCGCCAGCCCTGCAAACGTTTGGCGCAATATTATAGCGCTTTATTCTGGCCCGGCTGTGCCTCAAGCCGCCCGCAAGTTTGCTATTCCGTATGTTCTAAGTTTTGTATCCGGTCACAACGCCTGTTAGCTGACGGCTGAGCCTATCGTCTGCTTAGTAAATGCCGGAAACACTTTTGAGCGTCCGGCAATGGATCTCGAGTAGCTCGTACAGTCAATAACCCATGATTTTATTAGCAGGCAACATAGTTTAGATAGAAGAACAAGAATAATCTCACTCGCAACTTGTACTTAGTGTAGGGTAGATTCCAGCAAAATAGAGCACAACCAGGTAATCATTCCCAGACCATTTTTCTCATGACAATCCAGACAGGCCTGCCGCTGGCTTCCGTCCGGTGGTCAGGCCTTCGATTAAGGCGGTATCATAGTTTATAAGGACGATACATTTCAGTTTCACCTCCGAAGGGAACGCCACACTGGGTGCTTTTATCTGCCACTAGACGTGTGAGGTTTAAAAATAGCGAGCTCTATTGAACACTTGAGTTTGAGGACGGCGATCTCTTTTGCCCTGAATCCAGACACAATCCAGCTAACCGTGATAAACACGAGCACGGGGTGACTGTAGGCACTACATCCTAAGTGGCATCAGGGTCCGTCATGGAATCTACGCATTCCGGATGGTAGATACCGGGCAGTGGTAACAGCTACAATCGTATTCAAGTAAACATACGTCAAAGAAGCAATAATTTTTAATACAACGTATTACAGATGTAAGAAAGCCTAATTTTCAAGTGTAACCTACGTGGTCCTAGGGGTGTTTTAATCCCACCGTAGATTACACACAAAACTACTACAATGCGAGCACCAAGAGATATTTTATTTTGTGAGCTTAATGCTAAGGCCTTAATGTATCACCACCTATAATTCAGACGATTTATTTCACACACTACGACAAATTACAATTTTTACACAAACGTTTAAACAAATAAACGGCTGAACCGTACTCACCCTGATTGCGCAGCTTCTGAGGCCGACTGAGGCCCTGATCTAACTGCGCAACCGCTTAAATACCCGAGCTAGAGGTTTACTCCTAATTTTCTCCCTATTGATTTCTCTAAGTGTTTCAAATTACATAGTAAAGTTTTCCAAGTTTTACTCTGGTTCCACTCCCCTAAAATTCTCTCTTAAAGCGAAGTGAATTTTAGTCGTTAAAGAATGAGTTTTTATGATTTTCCCCGAATTCCTAAGTATAAACAAAATTTAAGATTTTATTCGAAAATCCAGCAGATACACATACACATATCCGCTAATGTAGGCCTAATGCTTAAGGCACCCAACCCTTACACTCAAATTCGATATATTTCCAACTTATGGCCTAGACTCACATAAAACTCTCTTGTTTCTGTTACTCCCTTGCGAACTCTCTCAAAATTAGCTAAGTCTTAAAATTTCTCTTGCACCCTGTACAAAAGTTCCAACACAATACGAAATACATCAAACGCGCATAGAAATGTAAACACACGACAAATGATACAGCATACATACACTACGTTCCAACACATAACAAATTCATAAACTATGTGTGACAAACATACACTTCGTATAGAAATAAACATATACATATACAATACACATACTTTTGTATACAATATTTCATAACAACAATGTAGACTGTAAACACACAATAAATGTATTGCACAGATGGTAAACAAACAAACAATACACAAGGGAAGGAAATTAGGCCATGTGAAGTGGAGTTAAGAGCGTCGGCCCGGTGTGTTTTGGGTTTACGACCTAATACGTCCCCCCGGAGTCACATAAGGGAATTTGTTCCCAAGGCAGCACATCGTTACACAAGCTCAAACACGCTTGGCTACACATGAACCATGCCCGGATTGAATTGGCTCTTTCTACGGCTCTACCGAAAATGTTAGCGGTTCATTATTTCAATACGGTTTGAAAGAACATACATACAAACCAATACAAGAACTAAATAATATATGTTAGTTGCTTTTAGAGTTTTAAAAACTCAGCCGAGGTTATCTCGGCGGCTCTTGCAATTGACTGACTATTCTTGTTATAAATATGTTTATTCTTTAGAAATATTCTGTGAAAATCCGACCACAGCTGTTTCAGAAACATTAGACTCGGTTCCCGAGGACAAGTTTTGGCCCTGGCTCGGCTCTTCAGATTTCATGGCAGGCAGATCTGACCCGAACCTAGAAACTAATTTTTTACCTCTAATGTATTAATACTCGCCTCCATAAAGTTAGACCGCTGAACCGGTCCTTCATCAAAAAATTAACTTAATTTTTGCACGTTAGGCGTAATTATAATAATATAATTAAAAATACCAATACCAAAACTCCCGACGCGGTATGCATGAACCCCAACGTAATGAAGCATCTGTAACGTTTTGGGTTTCCCAACCAGAAGCGATCGGAAAAGCGTACTGTTTTTATAAAATGTCTTCTTTTGTTTTGATTTCTTGTATCCGGAAATGAAGTGTGTGACACATCCAGGTTTGTACGTATTTCACTACAGCTTCATTAGTACAAATAGATATGATCATGTTGATAAATGTTTTTCAAGGTTGCGAAAAGACACAACTACGTAAGGAAAACATGCTACTACATAATAAAACTTAAGAAAAGTATTAAATGCTATCCATGAAAGTTTTACTGCACAATACACAGTCTAGCGACAGGCGAACGAAATATTACAAATTCGAATTAGAATTGTCGTCGATCTGAAAAACTGTAAATAAAACTTGTAAAATGTCAAAATCGATATATTACACTACAGCGGGCCTTTGCTCAGATCGACGACGGAATGTAGTCACAAAATCGTGATTATAAATGTAAAGCTTTGGGATTATGAATTCTACACAATTACGAATACAGCGCAGTACTTTGCAAATGCTATGTATTTACAAACTAAAATCAGCAGCGTCGACAAAGAACACAAATCGCAGAAGCGAACCAACATTTTCTGAATAAATTTCAACATAACTCTATTCGAATTATGTATAATGTAGTCACAAAATATGATACAATATATATGTAAAACCTTAATAGTATTAATACTAAACAAGTACGAATATAGCGCAGTACTTTTGCATTTTTAGTGTATTACAAACTAAAATCAGCAGCCTCGACAAAGAACTCAAATCATAAAAACGAATCAACACTTTCTGAATTCCGACATAAACCGTTATTCTCGATTTGTACCAAATCAAATAGTTTTTTTATTAGAATCAAGATACAGCACAATGAATATCGTGCAAACGAACCGTAATTTGATGGCTTCTTCATAAATTGTTTGTTTGTTTTGCGATTTACTTTCGGACATAACTGTCGCTATTGCCTGTTGCAATTTATTTGGCAAAGACACGGTTCCAATTCGTACCTATATCAATAGAAGATGACCTTTTGCTATTTCTAAACGTAAAATATAGTTCGAAAATAATTCGCGAAAAGCAGTTGAACAGCTGTGAATTTTTCGCGAACGGTTCGCAAAAGATTTGCCGTTCTTTCCTTCCGTAAATAATGATTATACTAAGACCTTGGTTTTAAATCAATGAGTTCTCGTATTTTTGATTTAATATACAGATGTGTAATAATGATTATATTCACTTTGACTACATCTAAATGAGCGATTAATCATTATTGGCGGTATATGACACTTGTCCAACGTTGGGGACAACTGTATACCTATTTCGTGTTTCGGTTACATAATGGAAACTTCTTGGTCATCTCAAAAACTAGAAAGCCAGATTACGACAAAACAATCTTATCCCGCTAAGCCACACTGTCCCTAAAATATCTAATATGGCAGAGCATGGCGTTAAATATGTTGTCTAGAAATAATATCCTTTCAGAAATAAGCTATCGCTGTTTAAATAATATAGGTGCGCCGTCACATAGAATAGCAGCTGTTAGGGACATTTAATTTCACTTATATATTTTATTATGTTGTGTAAGGATGCGGCTTGTGTCTATGCGCGCTGTAAAAATCTGAGCTAATTATTGGCATAAATGTTCTCCAGAGCTACATAATTTAACAGTTAAATTTGAAATAACTTTAGTCTAGAAACAAAATTCTAATCATCTTACTTCTTGCAAAAATTAACTGGTTTAAGGCAGACGGCATTACGTACGCCACGTATAAGGTCCCATGCACTGTGAAAATCTGAGGCAAACTGAGAAATAGATGGTAACGCTAAAATCCTGGCTATCAGATCGAAGCATGGAGTCATTCATTGTTTACTCTAGTAACATTTTTGGTGCATTTGTTTTGATTTAAATGTATGTTCTACCTATCAAAATCTATACATTGTTTCTATCTGCCGATTACTCTTGCCTACAACACAACACAAGGGCATTTCTGTTATGTCATTGAACAATTCTAATTGTTATGGCAAGCAATAAGCTTTAATAGCTATGGTCGATCTATTTCCGGTCTGAACTTGATTAGCTAACGCCAACGAACATAGCTATTCGAAACTAGCTAGTGGAAGCAGATTTATATAAGATCGAAGAATCACTGGATCAAACAGGGTTTTGAGACACTGCTCAGTGCGAAATGTTACGTTTCTTGTTCTGCTCAGAACCGTGGCTTGCCAGTAAGCGATTATTGTGCTAATTGTTTTCTTTGGTTTTTAGCTCTGATATAGAACAAAGTTAAGTGGCGATCAGGATCATTCGCTAACCGCGTGTCGAAGCAGTTGGAGGTCAAACAATCCACAATCGCAGATCAACGAACTACCGGGGCAAGACGATTGCCATGCAAGTGAAAAAAACTGGCTGAAGATAATGTAATAAAAAACTTTTAAATTCAGTAAAATGTCGGAGACGGCACAACTAATCAAGATGTTGCAACAACAACAGATGGAGGGGTTGCAGCAGCAGAACACCGCACTCATAGAGGCTCTGATCAATGCGAACAAGAAATCAAACAACGGCTCAATGGGGGCAAGTATACCTCAATTCGTTGCTTTCGATTCCACTTCCGAGCTATGGACGGACTATTGGGCAAGGCTTACTACGTTTGTCGGTGCAAATTCGATTCCATAGAGCCGTCAACCGCAAGTATTTGTGACAAACCAATCGCCGGTGATATACAAAATGTTGTCAAATATGGCATCACAGCAGTCACCGCCCAAATCAGTCAACGATCTTACCCTCGATGAACTGGTGGAACACATGCGAGCCCAATTCGATCCTACACGGTACGTTGTCATGAAGCGGTTCAAGTTTTGGTCCGATATGTCTCGAAAACCGGGCGAATCTCTTCCCGAGTAGGTATCTCGCATACGACAGGATGCTGTCATCTGTGATTTTCCAGCTATTAGGGATTCTTTGCATGAGGTAATGCGTACCCGGTTTATGTGTTCAGTCGGAAATGAAGTGGTGTTAAAGGCACTTTTTAAGGTCAGTGACGATGAGTTGACATTTTCCAAAGCAATCGCAATCGCTACCGAGGTCGAAGATGCGGCAAAGTGGCCAAGGGAAAAATATGTGGGGGAAAATCAAGATCGCTGAGCGTAAATCGCATCGGGTCTTCAAAACCGCGTCAACCAACAACGTCTCCGTTGAAACAGTCGAAACTGGTTACCCCGGATTTCCCACAAGGGACATGCGGACGCTGTGGAAAAAGGGATCACACGGGCAAGGAATGCCAGTTCAAGGATAGGACGTGTCATTACTGTCAAAAGAAGGGTCACATTAAAGCAGTATGTTTGCAACAGAAACGCGAAGCTTCAACCATCAAGACTATCGTCAAGCATGATCGAGAAGTAGTGAAACGACTTAGCGCCGTCCCACAACTCCGTCAGTAGCTTCAGGTAGAGGATCAAACCGTGTCATTTGAAATGGATACTGGAGCAGGGGACAATTTCTGTGCTGAAGAAACTTGGATATCCCTGGGAAGACCTCGGCTGAGTCCGTCAACAGGTCAATACGAGGGAGCAGCAGGGACAATTTTACCGATTATGGGCAAGTTCAATGCAAGTATCGTGGTTCCCGGTGCAAGAGCTCAAAGGCGCCAAAACGTCGAGTTCACGGTGGCCAAAATTCCTGGACTCAATCTCCTTGGTAGAGACGCAATCGTTCAACTGAGTATCGAGCTAAACGCTCTCGTGGCTTCACATAAAGTCGCAATCGGTGATCCACCCGTCTATACAGTATCGGTGAATCAATCAGATGATAGATCGTTACAACACAAACGCCGCGAAATTTGTCATGAACTTACCGATTTATTCAGGGCGGAGTTGGGGTGCCTGAGAGATATCGAATTGGAAATAAAATTGAAATGGGACGCCGCGCCATTTTTCCATAAACCTCAGGATGTTCCTTTGGCCCTGCAAGATGATCCGGTTCAAGCATACGACACCGACATAAAGCAGGATATTTGGAAACCTACGCAATTCAACGACTATGATACTCCGGTCATGCCTATTCGAAAACGGGCTCTTCCGGGTCAGTCATCTAGCAAAATTCGGGTATGCGGCGATCACTCGGTGACAATTAGACGCTCAACTCGATCCACACAGACAGCTAATAGCACTTCCCGAGGATCTGATGCGCACGTTAGGCGGCGCGTATGGTTTCACCAAGAATAATTTGACGGACGCATATAATCAGATCCGATTGGACCCGGAAAGTCAGAAACGGTTGGCGCTCAGTACTCATAAAGGGGTTTTGTTGCAACAGCGGTTACCGTTTGGCATTACATCAGCACCCGGCTATTTCTAAGAGCTCAAGGAGCAGCTCACGTACGATTTGGACAGGGTAGCGGTTTTGGACGATATACTGGTAAGCGGAGCAACGGCAGATCAACGTCTTCAAAATTCGCGAGCGCTATTTGAAAGATTACATAACAAAGGCCTCTGGTCACGTCTCAAAAAATGTGTTTTCGCCGAACCAGCCGTGGAGTATTTGGGTCATACCTTGTCGCGAGATGGGGTGGCAAAAGTGGATGCCATTCAAAACATGCCTGAGGCCCAGGAGGTTTCAAGCCTCAAATAGTTCCTGGGGTCAGTTCAATGTTATGGCAAATTCATTCCGGATTTAGCATCGGTAACAGATCCTCTGAGACGACTGACAAAAAGGTGCTCCATGGCGGTGGGGTAGCGAAGAAAAAGAAACAATCAAGAAGCTTAAGGATTCGTTATGTGCGGATACTATTTTGGCGCATTTTGATCCGTCTACCTATCGGCATTTCTTGCGACGCATCAAACGTGGGATTTGGAGCAGTGTTGTTCCATCGTTATCTTGATGGAAGCGAACGTCCGATCGCTAATGCGCCAAAGAAACTCAACTCAACTATAGTCAGATTCAGAAAGAAGCACGTTCGATCATTTTTGCCATCACCAAATTTCATCAGTTCCTTTATGGTCGTAAATTCATTATTATCACCGACCACAAACACTTACTGTCGTTATTTGGTCCGTCGAAACCGACTCCGCCATTAGCTACGAATCGATTGGCTAGATGGGCCCTTTTGCTTAGTCAGTACGAGTACGAGGTGGAGTATGGACGAACAACGGATCATGGAAACGCAGACGCGCTTAGTTGTTTCCCAATTGGCCCCGATATAAACTCCGATAACACAAAAGGGAATGGTGATATGGACACTGTATGTCTGATCAGGACTATTGGCCTTCAGTTAGATCCGATGCAACCTGGAGTACTCGCTAAACAGTCCAAACTGGATCCAGTAGTGTCTATGGTTACGCGGTACACCCGGGAAGGCTGGACTTCTCATTCGTCTCCAACATTCCGCAAGAGAAACGAGATGTCTCAGTTTATGAACGTCGCATCTTTGCTGTCAGTATCCGATGGCTGTTTACTGTATGGATCGCGAGTTGTAATTCCTTGTTCACTTCAAACGGGGTGCTTAAAATTCTGCATCTAGGACATTTTGGAATGGTACATACACATGAAGCAGCTTGCACGAACAGCAGTCTACTGGCCAGAAATTGATTTTGAAATTGTGGAGCAATGTAGATTGTGCCACACCTGGTCAGAGCACCTAGCTAAGCCGTCAAAACAACCGGTCCATCTGTGGATGGTACCCGAGAAGCCATGGAGCCGTCTTCATATTGATCACGCTATCTCGCCGGCGCTCTGTA
This sequence comes from Trileptium ribeirensis, assembly GCA_030248225.1. Classification (NCBI taxonomy): domain Eukaryota; kingdom Metazoa; phylum Nematoda; class Enoplea; order Enoplida; family Thoracostomopsidae; genus Trileptium; species Trileptium ribeirensis. The sequence continues at coordinate 6,080 of JASANE010005119.1, read as the reverse complement.
TCATCCGGCTACAAATGGAGCGGCGGAAAGACTTGTACAGACTTTCAAACAATCACTTCGGAGATCATCGGGGCCACCTCGAGAAGCTCTACAGGAATTTCTTATGCTATATCGTCGTACACCCTTGGCGTTCGGGTATTCTCCAAGAGAATTGCTTAATGGGCGTAAAATCCACTCGAAGATTGATGTTTTAAAGCTGTCTCCAGCTCATGTTGCCCAGAATTATCAAGCCAAACAAAAGGCGTATGCATCAGAAGACGAACCTGTTCGCCAGGTCACCAGATTAACAGAACAATTCAAAGTCGGCGATCCATGTTACGCTTTGTATTATGGTCCTCGCCGAGATGGAGACCCTTGTCGGGTACCTGCGACGGTGATGAAAGTTTTTCGTGCCCGCAACGTAAATGTCAGAGTTCATCCCCGTGGTCCCGTTTGGCGGCGTCACATTGATCAATTACAGCGTCAATTCACTAGTTCCGAAGACCTAGACCCACCAGAAGATGTCCGATAGTCATTCAGGGCAACCACGAAGTTGCACGGACCAGACATGGATATGGAACCACCAACGACTGTTCGACGCAACCCGCGGCTTCCGGTTGGTAGTGAGTTTGGGGTTGAAAATCCTCGGAGGTCTCAGCAAAACCGAAGGCCGGTAATCCGCTCCTGCTACGATTGTCTTGCCAAGCGGGGAGGTGTTATATCATTGAACAATTCTAATTGTTATTGCAAGAAACAAGGTTTAATAGCTAGGGTCGATCTATTTCCGGTCTGAAGTTGATTAGCTAACGCCCACGAACATAGCTATTCGAAACTAGCTAGTGGAAGACGATTTATATAAGATCGAAGAATCACTGGATCAGACAGAGTATTGAGACACTGCTCAGTGTGAAATGTTACGTTTCTTGTTCTACTCAGAACCGTAGTTTGCCAGTAAACGATTATTGTGTTAACTGTTTTCTTTGGTTTTTGGCTCTTATATACAACAATTTACATATTAGGGAACGGCGCGGAGCTGCTCATTTTTTTCTGAATTAATGTTTTGTATTAGTGCAAGCCCAATAAGACTGGCAATGAACGCTTTTACTTAAAATAGAATATTCACCATCATTATTTAAAAAGACTAACCTTTCCCATGAACGCTGTTCCTCGTTTTCCTTTTAATTTTTCAGCTTCATGGTCAAGCTCAATTGACTTCGGTGTCACAGTTTTGAGTGGTTTGCGTGCAGGATTAGGTGTGCCTGCCACACAGTACAAACGGCGACTGAGCCACATTTTTAGTGACTGAAGTTTCAGATTAAGGCTTAAAATATTTTTATAAAATAAATTCTGTAGGCAAAGAAGAATCTGTAATTCGATTCGATAAATAATCTACATTATGTTTTCACGCGTGGATCAGAAAATTTACAATAGCAGAAACAAACTTTCAGTACAGCTAACACATACATGCTCGAGGTCCGAGGTTCCGGAGAGGTGTGTAGCCGGGTCATCGGGGGGTCCGTCTTCGGCTCTCCAGGGTGGCTCAGCCGGTCGGCGGGGGTGGGGGTGCTCCCAAGCTTAAAGCTTAAACTAAAAATTTGATTAAACTTTAACCTGACTTTGTTCGCATATTTCAACCTTTTCTATAATTGGAATATGAGAACGAAGCTTAAGTAAAGGTGCTATTTTAAACCGTTAGCCATATAGCTCACAGATGTTACGTTTATAGACTCGTTATGACCCTTAAGTTGTGCTCACACATCAAAATTTTCACCTCAAAATCTGAATATTTTATCAAATATTGAGTACAAGATTACTTTGAAGTTTCCCAAATCCACGGGAATCCGAAAGACGAAATTCCCCAGATTTTATTTAAAAAAACTTCAAATGTTGCTTATCATAAAAAACAGCTGGTGAAACAGTATATTAAGATTATCAACTTCGAACTTTCAGCACCGAATACGGGTGAACGCAATGTAAAAGACACGAACTGCATTTTCATTAATAATTGGCAAAACTTAATTTGATAATCGACTAAAATATCATCATTTACAAATTTAAACAGGTTTCACGAATTCAAATTCACTAAAAGGACAAAAAGTAAGCAAAAATACATTCGCATTTTGTTCAGATTAATCAAAGTTTGAGCTGAAAATTCGAACGCGTGAACGCACATTCGTATAATGTATGAACTGAACAAAGCATTCTTTCCGTATAAAGCATGTCCCGGAGATGGCTTAGCCTTTTATCACGCCATTGTAAGCCATCGTTAAACAGCCGGTGACTTTGCAATCAAAACTTATGTTGGATTTTACTGTTCAATTCCGACACCGCAGGAGTGTTTAAAACAGCAAGTGAAAGCAGCATGTGATAAACGTATTGGGTTAATGAGACTACATGGGACATATTATAAGTCAATTTATGGGTATAAGAATACAGACATCCTAGGAAAGAATGAAAACTCCCACTACCCAGACAAAAAGCAAAATTAAACATATTGTCAGTATAACAAGCGTCGAAAATGAAATAGATCTTTTCGCTTAGCTCCTCCAGCCACTGGTCAATTTTGCTAAAGTTTTATAGTATCATTGGTCTAAACACGACGAATCAGCATAGAAAATATTGAAATTTCGGTTGCAGTCGGGGAAATTTTACCGTGGTCAGCTCAGGAAAAACTCAACTACCCTAACTCAAGAGCAACACCTCATGTAAAACATGGACGAGAAGCGTCCATATCGATTTGCCTCACCTATGACCACGGGGAATCAGAATGACTTCGACTGGTGTGTTCACAATCTAGCACCCCCCGTGCAATCGCTCAAACTGCCCAAAACGGAACTCGACACAAGGAGGTTTGTCCAGAAACTTGTGAAAATGTAGCAAGTTGGAGTGAAACGTGAGACGTCCGACGACGGGCGTCGAGTCAACCTACAAGGTGTAAGATCGTGCTACAGCGAACTAGGTTTTGGTGGTCTGTTACATTTCGATCTGGGGAAAATAAACCCCCATGCACCTGGTTCTCGTAACTTACAACAGTCGGTCCGGGCCAGCTATTGCTAGTCCCCTTCCGCGAGACGGAAGATGTCTACGCGGGTCCTCCATCGGTCGAATCCCATTCCAAGCGTAAAGCAAAGAGAAAAGCACGAAAGAGCAAAGTAAACTGCGAAACTAAACTACAATAATTATTGCGTCGGAGCCGGTCAGTAAAGTCGACCGAACTCCGCGCTGCCGAAGTCGAACTGATTCCCAGAGACGACGCGGTAGTCGTCGCCTCAAAATTTTCAGCTATGTTGAAGGATGGCGATTTTGTCGCCATCCAATCAGCGATGGTCTTTTGACGCCCACTTTTTCGAGTTCAAACCCGGGCGCCCAATCGAAAAATTCCCAAGATTTTCTTTTTGACAGCTATCGTAAACCCTGGGTCCCCTTTAGAGAGAGTCGGCTTCAATCGAAATCGCCGACATCAAATTTGAACCCTCCGAATACTCGGAGGTCGACCATCTGTGAGTTTTAGCTTAATTCTTGGCGAGATCTTGAACCTCATCCATCTTAACTTTTAAATTTATGTCAGAAATTCATCTAGAGATCATCACTCAGATCTCTAAAAGCTCTTACCTAATCCTAAATCGACTGTTATCCCCCCAACTGTTCTACCAAATGGTTGGGTCATAAGTCAGATTTAAAATTTTAAATCTTCTTTTCTACACGAAATGCTTGAAGTAAGCTGGAAATCTGTCCTCATTTCAGGACAAATTTGTCTTCTGGTCCTCATCCACCAAATTTCCCCCAGCTAACTCGCCGATATGAGGTCAAATTCCAGCTATTCAGCGAGTTAGCTGCCTCGTCCATCACCTAATTAAGCTTATCTAGAGTCCATCTGGGGCTAAATCTTACTACGAAATCCGTGGATAAACGTGCAAACATTACACGTTTACATGTCGGCTTGCAAGATAAAGCCAACCATTCCTAACATTCCTAGCTGACAGCTATTCAAATATCCCGACAGGGCGTCTTTAGACGTCCCGAATGGGGGGAACCGAAGGTGGGAATGAGCTTATTTCGCGGTCGAGGGCGCAGCACATTCCTATGTATCATTTAGGCTATCGGGGGTCCCATTCAGGAACTCCCAGAGCCCACGGGAGGGCTCTAAACATGCCCCCCGTCCTTCTTAGTCCTATGCGTCCAGTCCGTCCGTAAAACTCATGAATTTAACGAAGTTTTACATGTCCGTCCTCGTCTGCCCTGTTTTTTTGTCATGTTCCTATGTACTATGCGGCGTTCACGTTATAATGTCCCCGCTGTTTGGAACTTTTGACCCCCTGTAGTCGCGACCCTACCGTATAGACAGTCAGGGTGACACCCATACTGTATATCAAATGCCGAGGGTGTGCGACACCCCCTTAGCTACTACATTTTTTCTAGACAGTGTCGTACACACCCTTAGCTACCGATTTGGCGCGAATTAACTATAACGGACACCGTCTGTAGCTAATGCGGTTTATTAGTCAACTGTTCTGCGGAGTTTTTCCTAAATTCTCGATATTTGTATCTAGCCCATATGAACATTGCTCAAATAATTCAGAACACTGTCAATAAAACTGCCAGAAGACACGGTGTGCCTGACACTGTCGGTAAGCGGTAATACGCGTAACTAGCTACCGTTGAAAAATTTATTAAATACATGGGGTGTCTAAGACACCCTGTTGTCAACAGTGTGTCTGACACAGTGTGGGGTACATAGGTTCCAAACGTTGGGGACATTATAACGTGAACGCCGCACTATATATATATCTATATCCCTACATACATACACATATACATACAATACTCCTGAACACAATACACACACTACACATGAGACACACAGGCGACCTGAGCGACAGAAAGGTCGCTCAAGTTCACACCAGAAACACGCAGAACAACAACAACACCAACAGCACAACCACAACAACAACGACAAACACAACACAACCACGACGACAACACCAGCGACAACCGACCAAAGAAGTCGGTTAGAGAGAGAGAGAAAGAGAAAAAGCGAAAAAGAAAAACGGAAAAGAAGGGGCACGGGAAGGGAGGCGGGACAGGGGTTTCCGAGGGGCTGGGGCGAAATTCGGTCCCAGGACGAAGAACGGGGCCGAACGATACCAAACATAAGGGGGGTAGACGCAGTGGCGGGTCGGGACCCAATTTTGGGTTCCGACATGTATTAACATACAGGGTTTCAGCGGGCTTTCCCGCTCTAACGGCTGGGCGGAACGACGCCCGGCGGGCATCGTTGAACTCGTCTTGGAAAGGCGATTCGAACGAGGGGTGATTTCTCTGCCCTGAAGGCAGCGGTTAAAGGGACACTAAAATCACGACGGATAGAGAGAGTGTCGATATTGGTGGGGGCGCTTTCGTCGGCCTTCCCGGGTTAACGGGGCAAGTGATGGAGACCCGCCGGGCATCTTTGGAGAAGTCTCGACGTGGACGCGATTGGCCTACTTTCGAGTTAGGAATAAATTTTCGGTTGGTTTGTACCCGCTTTCAGTCGGTGTGCCTAATTGGGAGCGCTTTGACGAGTTATAACGGGCTAACCAGAAGTCAGGCAACGACCCGCCGGATATCGTTGTGCTCGTCAGGAGCAGACGAGTAGAATGAGGGGTCGCATGAGCCTATTTATAAGGTCAAGGGTCAAATACAAGGTTGGTGTAAACTGACGGAATTTTGTGTTGAATTTTCGTGGTGCATTATAAAACAGAGAAATAAGCTATATATCAGCGGGATGACTGGTCAGATCGAGACCCGCGTGGCCTCGTCAGACGCCTAAATGGGTAGACTACTTGGAAACACGCGTACTTTCAATCGCCGATCCGATGGTTACCAGAAAAACCAGTTGTTAGTATGGTGGTCAGGCAATTTTGGGGCGTCACAGGATGCTATAAAAAGAAAGGTTTTGATACGGTGGGGTGGAAAAATAGACGCACCGTGACACAAAAATCAGGCAGTACACACACATCTATATGTATACATATACATAACTATAGATCCACATATGCCTATATCAGGTCCACTCGGAACCATGGTCACCAGCCAAACCTAGCGTAAGTATTGGCTGTTAG